>JXTB01000170.1:245791-312858 GCA_002914805.1 Parasponia andersonii
GGTTTGCTTCTGCCAGGGCGGCAAGCATCTGATCCAGCTTCTGCTCCAGATCTGGTCGTGCTTCTCGGGAGCTCCCTTCGGCGTCGGGACATGTGCTCTTGGTTGTCATCCTTGAGAGTGCCATCAGACGTTGTATGGCTTTTTATTCGGGGAGAGCGCGATCGTGAGTCTCCTACTCTTTTTCTCACGCTCAACCTTTTCCCACAGACGGCGCCAAACTGTTGGAGCGGTTTCTCACTAACCGTCCACGTGTCTCTGAACCGCTGATGCTGTATTCTCCAACTGTCCACGTGTCCTCGCTATCCCAAAGTACTCCGAACTCCAGGCAGAGTCGGAGAGGGGGGGTAGCTATCTGCAAAGACTCTCCGAAGCTTAAGTCAGTGGTCCATCTTTGATTCAGGGTAGCAAGGAATTAGTTCTGTATGAGTATATGTTTGTTTCTTACTCATAAGCTTTTTTATATACTTTTTTCTGTAAGTGTACATGCCCCTCTCGGGAACGCATGACTCATATATATATAGTTTTGAGATTGTGAATCATGCAGGTCTCAATCTCAGGACTGAGTACCTTTCTCCTCAAAATTTTTCCCTGAGGTCACGGGCCAAGATTACCGTGATCTCCTCTGTATCGCCGTAGCCTGATTTCCGTCGCCTCCTACGGCTTGAGTTTGTCAGGAGTAAGATTTGGACAAATCGCCGTTCTGTCAGGACGGCTTGCTCCTTGTGCACGCCTACCCAAGATCGCATTAAATGTTCTGCCTGGATTTGGAGTTGTGAGTTGCTTTCCATCGTATTTTGATGGAAGACCCTTGCGGCTTTTTACCCCCCAGCTATCGAGGTAAGGGTCGGACTAGGCCGAGTCTGTCCATGGTCTGTGATGGGCTCGGCCCTAACCAGCTCAACGGCCGAGTGATATCACGTGTGACCCACGTGGCCTTCCTGTTCTGCTGCTTAATCGTGCACATGGTGTATGATTTGGGAATGGGTCCCACACCCACTATGTGTGGGACCCATTCGAGGGCTTCCCCAACTGGCCTACCCCTTCCCCGGTCGATCCAAGCTCCGGCTTCCCCCTCGCTCGGACTGCGCAGATCGACTGGAGGGAGACACCCTCGGGGCACGTGTTCAAGACCGACGTGCCTGGACTGAGGAAGCAGGAGCTGAAGGTGGCGGTGGAGGAAGGGAGAGTCCTCAAGATCAGCGGCGAAAGGAAGCGCGCACACGAAGAGAGGACCGACGCGTGACACCACGTCGAGCGCAGTAGCGGCAAGTTCGAGAGGCGGATCCGGTTGCCCGAGAACGCTAAGGTGGACCAGCTCACGGCGGCGCTGGAGAATGGGGTCCTCACTGTGACCGTGCCCAAGGTGGTGCCCAGACAAACCGGTGTCCGGTCAATTGAGATTTCTGGTTAAGAGTCTGCTGATTATGTTCATACGGTGAATAATTGAATTAAGGGTTTTAATCAGTAAGGATCTAAATAAATGATGGTTGTTGTTTAACTTGTTTATGCTTTATGTTTGCTTAATCGTGACTCTGTTTTCTTGTTATTTGAGCTTATGGTCATGTAAGATGTTTTGCTTGTTGAAAGTACTATATGAATTGTGCTTAGTTATCAAGTGTATGCTGGTAAAATTTGTTGCTGATCAGATTTATCGTTGTCGTTTTGTATAATAGTGGAGAATATGAGTAGTAGGAATTTTTTTTTTTCTTTTTATTGAAAGAAAAAAAAAAGTGCCTTGAAATATAAGATTTGCTTTTTCTTTTTTTTTTTTTTTTTTTTTTTTTTGACCCAACAACTGAAAAATGCCCATATCGAAGTATTATCGTATTTTATTAATTAGCTTGGCCAAACTATTAAGCTCGGAATTTGTTGTTCTTATTATTCTCAGATAGTATAGAGAACCTGCCTAAACTGGTTGAGGATATAGTCCAGACATCAATTAACACAGGTCCACGTGGTGCCCTGAGGATGGCTCAAGGAATTCAAGCTGTGTTAGGGGTGGGTGGGGAATGGCTTGCAGACATGTCAAAGGTAATGGGAAACTCATCTCTGGTATGGNATTTAAATTCTACGGATGAATGAAGGTGGGGCTACGCTTCAGAAGTGTCTACGTTTCTCTGCAATCTTGGAGACATTTCTTCTCTTCTCTTCTCTTCTCTCAACAGTAGTCCATTCATCCATCTCATGATGTTACTATTAGAATAGAGACAACAGACACTAGTACTCTTGGTCTTGGAGTTGCATAGTTGGAAGCCTTATCTTCTTTACTGCTTTACCGCTTTTGCTCCTGCATCAAAGCCAGCTCAATTGTATTACCAATCTAGCTTTATTCCTTTTTCCCTACTATTTATCCAATTCATTCTATATATTTAACCCGCTACCCACCACATAATTATCAGCATTTTTTAATAAAACTTTTTTCTTCATTTTCTTTTTTTTTTTTTTTTTTGTATACGATTATAAAAGATAGTGTACTGCTCATAATTTATTCGATTCCAAGTGAGTTAAAGCTCATGCGATATGTCGTATAATAAAACAAACCTGATTCGTCCTGTTCAAAATTATTCGATGGGTTTCTCTTCAAACAGAGAGGGAAAAAAAAAATTATTCGATGGATATATGCTAACTAGGCAAGCACAATCCCGGCCCTACATTATGTGGCTCCACTGCAACACGGGTGGGCTCGACTTTCTTTGTGCTAATTAATTATATTATTGGATAGGATAGATATATGTTCGAAAATTATACAGGAAAATACCCTGAATCAAATTTATAATGACCCTCTTGGAGAAAAGTTATTCGTGGTTACTACGCGATGCAATGTGACAATTAAGAAGCGCCATTGCGTTCATTCATCCTAACTATCTTTCTAAAAATTGCTTTTGGCATTGCAAAACCATTTCGGCATTTCCTCTGTTTTCAGCGAGTTGCAAGAATTTGGGTCCATTTTTCACTTTTTCTAAATTTATTATTCAATTGAGTATCGAAACTCGTAAAAAAAACTTATAGCACTCAACTATTTAGTCATCATGATACAGATATTCATTCCTAATAAAGAGCCACACTCGAAAGGACTAGAGCCGTCCATTAACGATTACTGGTTTATGAACCATCCAGAAGAAGTTCTACCCTGTATTCCTTCCTTCCAAAATTACGTTCTTGTGTTGTTAACATTTTCTTTGAACACATGAAAGATTGCTTTTGCTTTTGCCTCTACTGATCTCGATGCTTGGTTTATTATAAAGAATTTTGATAATCCTACTTTTACTTACTTCTACGGAATCAGTGTCTTCAGACAAATTCGTTCCTGCTCTGTTTCAAAAGCAGAGCTTGTGTGTTTGAGAAATCGGTGGTTCGCTTCTCTTGCTAGTGCTAGTAAATAAATTAGTACTAACCCTAGTACCATTTTACTCTCTGTTAGCTTGGATCATTTTGTTTCAAATTATGGTATTGAAACTTTGAAAGTGATATGAATGCAAAAACGATAAAAGAAAAGAACCGGCACGTATTCATTTTCAAGATGCATTTACATTGTAGTTCCTTCATCTAAAAACTTGCATGGTCGCTCGTTCTTTTCAGACCCCTTACATACACATTCGTCTTTTATGACCAAAACAAAGGTTCGTATACCTACGTCTTTTATGACCAAAACAACTATCTTACATCACCCACATGAACACCAATGAAAAAAAAAACCACCAAACAAGACACACCGTACTTTTTTACTTCATAATATAACACAACCAACAGAAACTCCACAGAAGCCCGAAGCAGAGAAATTAGCCAGTAATCTCAATAGGCTTAACTTCAGGCTGCTTCTCCTGCTCTTTGGGCACAACCACAGTAAGAACCCCATTCTCCATGCTAGCTCTGACCTGCTCAACCCTAGCGTTCTCCGGCAACCTGAACCTCCTCAGGAATTTGCCAGTACTCCTCTCGACCCTATGCCACTTGTCAGTCTTCTCCTCCTGTTCTCGGGTCCTCTCACCGCTGATCTGGAGTACTCTGCCATCTTCGACCTCGACCTTCACCTCTTCTTTCTTCAGCCCCGGAAGATCAGCCTTGAACACGTGTGCATCAGGGGTCTCCCTCCAGTCGATCCGAGCGTTGGCGATGGCGGCTGTTTCCCTGGCGGAGGAGGGGACATTGGCCACGGAGGTGTTGAAAGGGATGCCCTCAAAGGGGTCCCATATGTCGAGCGAGAAGGGGTCGAACACGTTGCTTCTTCGGCCACCGAAGAGACTAAGAGCCATGTTAAAAGGGTTCGGTTTGGTTTTGAACTGAAGCGACTAGTGAGAGTTTTGGATGTTTTTCTAAGAGAGGCCTTTCGAGATTTTGCTTCTGTAGTTTTCTTGACGATCATGAGATGATGTATTCATATATAGTACGGTGGAGAAGGGTCTGGGTACTTCGTGGCCCTTCGAAGATTTTCTCGGCAAAAGAGGTTTCCATAAACTTCTGTCATGTTCTCTATCATGCACGTGTCTTTACACGTAAGCCAATATTATTACTCTATCAATTACGTGTCCGCTGACTGGAGATCCAGTTTTGCCTTTTTCTTTTCTTTTTTTCTTTTCTTTCGTTAATAGGAACAATCCAATTTTGCGGCAACTTAGTTCTCAAAAGTTTTAACTATTACAATTAAACTTCTAAATTTTCTTATGATTTAAATTAATTTAATTTTTAGAAAGTTTAAATTATAACATGTTATTAAATTTTTGATGTAAAAATTATAGTATTTGTAAAGAAAACAAACTGAATAAAAGGATTTAGAAAGAGAAAAAAAATATTATTTATATTCTATAGGATTTTTAGAGCCGTAAGTTTAGAAAAAATTTGTTATTTTTTCATTATTCTTCTTAAAATTCTCAAATTACACTTTCAGGTGCTACAACGTACAATTTGTGTACATTTTTTGTTAGAAATTTAATAATAAATTAAAATTTTACAGTCTAAGAATCAAATTAATTCAAATTATTAAAAGTCTAAGAACTTAATTATTATAATTAAAATTTTGAGCACTAAATTATTATAAATTAGATAATTCAGGAACTATTTGTGCCACATATCCTTTTCTTTTTTAACCAAGTTTCAGTGTAAATGACAAGGGGATACGTTTCTTCGTAATTTTTTTAACGAGAGTGATAATCATATATTTTTTTTTTTGCTAAATGGTACCTAGATGAAATAATTTAGGTTTCTACGAAGAAAACTAAGAAACCCTCTCGTAATTTATTAAATAAAAGAAAATAAAAATGAAAAAGATACAAAATGTTTGAAAAATACAATCTCCAAAATGGAAAATAATAACAACTGAAAACAGCCATAGGAGGAGCTAGATAGTTATGCCGAAACAAAACTATTGTCTTAACCTCCCAACAATGCCTCATTAAAAACTTTTTTGCGTAAAACCCAATGGGAAAAACCACAAAAGGGAAAAAAGAGCACATTGTATTATAAATGGGCAATTAAAAAAAGCGGTAACCACAAATCACTGAATAATCTTTCTTAATTGCATCATGGATAAATGGGGGAGCAGTATGCTACCAAGTCGGAGCTTGAATACTTGTCGCTCTAAAAGCCAAAATATCAACAACAACATTCCCTTCACGAAAGATATAGGAAATATGAAAATGCGTATTTGAAATCAACTCAAGACAACGCATCCATGATGGTCTCCAACACCAAGGAACAAATAAAAAACAAGACTTCAAAATCGAACCAAATAAGCCAAATCGCTTCCAGCCATAAGTTTTTCCACCCTAAGTCCCATGCATAGAAAATTGCATGAATCACAGTAGCCAATTCTGCCTCAAAAGCATAAGCCTTACCAATAGAAATGGCAAAACCCCCTTTAAAGAAACCCCTGGACGTCCTAAAAACACCACCATAACCAGCTAACCCAAGACAACCATAAGTAGCACCATTTGTATTAACTTTTAACTATCCTACTGGTGGGACTCGCTAAAATACTTCAACTATTTTTGGAGCTTTTGATGGCTTTAGCTCGATGTTAAGACATTTCAGAATTTCTAACTCCTCTAAAGAATTTCTCATAGTACCTGATCTAACATTGTTAGATTCACCAACTACACGCCATATCAGAGTGATGGCTATATGGATAGAAGTGAGCTCATTGTCAAACAATAACTTGTTACGTGAAGTCCAGATAACCCAAACAGCAGTCACAATAGCCGATCTCCAAAGCTGTGAAACTTGGCTACTAAAATTACCTCAAGGGCATCAAGCAAAGATCAATAACAGAGCCATCCAATTGAATACGTCGCCTAAAAGCCGAAGAGATAGCTCCCCAAAGACTACGGGCAAAGTCACATGAGATGAAAATGTGATCAGCAGTTTCCTCATTTCTAAAGTAAAAATGATAATACGAAGTCATGATAAAGCCTCTCCGCATGAGATTAAGTTCTGTTGGAAGTTTATCTTGAAGAGATCTCCAAAATACCATAAAACGCGATAGAGGAATATAGATAGCCCAAAACTTATTACCCCATCTTTCCTTTATAAAAGGACCGACCAAAGAATTGTAGGCATCTGCACAAGTAACATTACCAGAAGTAGAATGTTGCCAAATAAGTATATTTAGAGAATCACAGATAACTATCTTCCGGATCTCTTCAGTAATCATCGAAAAATTGGAAGTAAAGAAAGCAGATAGAGACCATTCATAATCCGAAACAAGCTCACCAATGGTAGTATCAATGCCAAATTCTAAAGTATCATTCCAATCTATCATCCCAATTAATGGAGAACCAAGCCAATTATCACTCTAGAAGCGTACCTTAGAGTTTCTACCAGGTGCCCAAATTGACTCATCGATAAGAGATTGGATATGAGATCTCAAACTATACCGAATAGAAGACTTCCAAAATCGACGTTGAGTAAAACCATTGGAGAAAAATCTCCCTCTCAAGAATCTAAAAACGAAAGAATCATTAGTTAATAAACTCCAAGAAAACTTTATTAAAATTTGAAGGTTGAATCATGATTTAAATATTGAAGGACGATAATCCTATACGTATAAAAGCAGCCACAAACATTCACGCAGAAAGATAAAAGCATAAATAAAAACGACTTTGGACACTTTTAACCATTTTTAAAAAATATTACTAAATTTACTATCTTTTAAAAATAATAAAAATTCCATACGACCTTTCGCGATATTTTTCTAAATATTTTGAGAGCTGAAAAACACGGTGACATTTTAATAAATAAGCTATCTTTTATTTCTTATAGGAAACCACAATGGTTTTCTTTTAGCGGAATATCATGTACGTAAGTAAATCATAAGAAACTATAAAGATTTTTTGGAAACTAGCTTTATTGTCTTTTAGTGGAATGCTATCACATGAAATTGTAAAGGTTTCTTGGAAACTAGTTTAGTTTTTTTTTTTGGCGGAATGCTATTTACGTAAGTAAATTATAGGAAATCATAAAGATATCCTAGAAACTAGTTTGGTTTCCTTTTAGCAGAATATCATGTATGTAAGTAAATCATAGAAAAACACAAAGGTTTCTAGGAAATCAATATAGTTTCATTTTAGCAGAATGTTTTGTTTGTTTTCAGAAAACTAGTTTTGTTTTCTTTTAGCAAAATGCCCTATAGCTAAGTAAATTACAAGAAACTACAACGGTAATTAGTTTTCATGTAGCAAAATGTCTTGTAGCTAAGTAAATCATAGGAAACCATAAAAGTTTTTTAGAAACTAGTTTGATTTTTTTTTTTAGCAGAATGTCTTGTATGTAAGTAAATCATAGGAAACCACAAAGGTTTTTTGGAAACTAATTTAGTTTTGTTATAGCAGAATGTCCTGTATGTAAGTAAACTAGCAAGAAATTCTAGAAATTAAACAAATTTCTTTATAGACAATATTAAGTTTCTATAAACATGTTTTAGTTATTCTATATCCAAAAGGAATAAATAAAGGAAAGAAATTAAAAATAGATAAATTGAGGGTGAAGGTCATTGAAAAAAAAATTTAAAAAGAGAAAATGAAAAAATAAAAATAAATAAAGGAAAGAAAAAGAAAGAAAATGACAAAGGTTTTTTTTTTTAAAAAAAGAGTAATAATTTTTATTGTAGAAAAAAATTTAAAATGGATTATAAAAACTGAATTTAAAAAAGAAAATGAAAAAGGAATAAATAAAGGAAAGGAAAAAGGAGTAATAATGTTCAATGTGGAAAAAAATAGAAAATGAATTATAAAAAATGAATTTTTTTTTAAAAAATAAATAATGGAGAGAGACATAAAATAGATAAATTAAGGGTAAAGGGAATCAAACCTAGGAGTTAAGTAAGCAATTATCACTTTTTTCTTATAAATATTAAAAGAGAAAAAAAAATTAGAAAATAAAAAAAATTAAAAATGAATGGAAGAAAACAGTTAAATGATAAAAGTAAAATAGAAAATGGATTGTTCTTTTTTAAAAACAAAAAAGGGAGTAACAAAAGAAAAACAAAATACAAGAACAAAAAAAAAAAACAAAAAAGCCAAAAATAAAAGAAAAGGAAGAAAGCTAGGTGGGACTTGAACCATGGTTACAAGGAGAAAAGGAATTGCACCAAAGAATAGAGCCAGCAAGTACTCATGGATGGTCTAAAACACTTTTTTTTTACAAAGGTGTTTCAACAAAAGATGGTTTGATTTATGAAAGTGCCACTGCATGTTACTTGTACCTTATAACTAGAAAAGTGGTAATTTTCAAAAAAGTTCGTACAAATATAAGTGTTTGGGCCGCGTAGTATATTTGGCAATATTTGCCCAAATATCGTACAGCATGTCATTTTTCCAAATAAAGGGCCTCAAATAAGAAAAAGGTCACAATTTCATGAGTGGTTTGAATCTAGTTAGATGTAAGTCAGGCCGAAATGAAATCTTCGTTCACGCTATTTTTTTTAGGGCTTTTTTCAAAATTCCAGCCTAAAGTACGAAAAACTGAAAAAGCTCATATGGGTCAAATTTTTAAAAATGTTTCTAATTCATTTAAAAAAGAAAAATTTACATTTAGTGCCCGTTTTTAAATCTTATTTTCATAGATACCCGCTTTTAATTTTTTTTTAAAAAAAATCCATTTTTATGGTCCATATTTCATATGCAAAAAATATGTGGCTCATTATTTATAATGTAAATTTTGTCTATGAGGTACACGTTGTAAATGTTTACTATAGTTTATATTTTTCATTATAAATTTGACCTATGGTATACATTTTTAAATATGCACCAATTTTTAGTGTAATTTTTATTCATGAAATGTAGATCATATTATACATTTCATGTGTAAAACAATGGTTATTTATATTTCTCAAACAATGGGTATTTATGAAATAAAAATAAAAAGTGGGTACTCATAGAAATATGGTTTATGGATATTTATAAACCTTTCCCCTTAGAAAGATATAACCTTTAAATAAGTTTTTTAAAAAAATAAAAGTAACACTTTCAAAAACATTTTACAAAACTACCACTTTTTCCTTCAAAATTGGTATTTTTCAATAGTACTTGAGATAATCAGTTAGGTTATTTAACGTAACAATCTTGTTACTTAAGGTAATCGGTCAGGTTACTCAAGATAACTTAATTGGTTACTTCAAGTATCTTATTAAATAATAAAAAAGTGATACTTTCCTAAATACTTTTAAAATGATATTTTTCTAATTTAAATTCAAGAAATTTCAAAATCCAGAATTTTTCGACTTTTTTTTTGAAAGAATTACTATAAATAATCCTCTTCTTCTTTTAAGAGATGATATAGTTATCACTACACTGTGCATGAATCAACTATCTTTTAGGACCAGTATAAAGTTTTAGCAGATAATCATAATTTTAGTAGCGGTAAAATCATAATTTTAATAATGGTAGTCACAATTATGATGATAAATTTTAAGATAGTTCTAAAACAAATTGGTTATGAACTATCCTGAAGAAGTTCTACCAAATTAATATAGTCGCAATTTGTTTTAATCGGTTTTATATTATTATATAATAATTCTTATCCAGAGTTTATATTATATTAGATATAGTAAAACTGATATACATATTTTGGGATTGATAACCTTAGTCATTTTCTATAAAATAAAAACCATGAAATTTATTAAAAGAAAGAGTGAAATACGACCATATCACTTAGAGCGCTTTGCTTTCTATAAAATAAAAACCGTGAAAGTTATTAAAAGAACGAGTGAAAAACGGTCATATCACTGAGAGCATTTTGTTTTATAGAGGAAATTTGATTTTTTTATGGTAATTTTTCAAAAAACAAAATAGAAAAATTCCAGATTTTGTATTTTGAAGTTATTTGAAAAAAATTCTAGATTTTAATTGAAAAAATATCATTTTTAAAAATATTTAAACAAATATCACTTTTTTTTATTAATTGTTTACATACTTCAGGTAATAGATTGAGTTACCGGAAATATCTTGATCAGTTACTTTAGATAACTTGATTAGTTATCTAAGTAACCCAATTGGTTACCTCGAGTACTATTGAAAAATACTAATTTTAAAGAAACATAATATTTTTCTAAATATTTATTAAAAATATTATTTTAAAATTGATATTTTTCTAAATTAATCTGAGATTTTTTTAAAAATTCACCTCCTGCAAGATTTTTAAATTTTTTTACTTTGTGCCTAGATTTTTGTAAGGAGCCCTTTTGTTTTATCCCTATCTTAAGAGAGAAGGTTTAGAACTCTGGTCCTTAGCCCTAGATTTGGATTAGAAAGGAATAGAGAAATGGAGCTAGATATATAGTAGTGCTTTTGGGGTGAACGACTAGTTTAGAACTATTTTAAAAAATAACTTCGTAAGATTAGAAAAAAGGGAATGGATAAGGCTAATTTGGGCCAAAATGATCTTTTATGCATTTTTTTAAAAAATGATAGTTTTGTGAGTGTCAAGAATGTCTTGACTTATAGTTTTTTTAATAATCAAGAAGTCTTTGACGCTTCGAAAAATATACAAAATGTACAAAAGCTCATTTTGGCCCAAATTAGCCATATTCATGTCATTTTCTCGTAAGATTAGCCTTGTAAAACCAGTCAAAAATGTTCATGCCATTTTTTCACTTTCTTTCCTTTAATTTTATCGACCTCTTCCATCTTCTCTCAATGTTTATTGTCAAAAACATTTTTTAATCAAATCAAGAATTAAAGCAATACGGTGATCAAAGAATTTTTTTTTTTTTTTTTAAAGTCTTCTAAAATAGTCATTATTTCCCAACACTACTATTCATGTTAATTTCTCAAAGGAATCAGCGGAGCTAATATAAAATAGATTATACTTTGAGTAATTTTATTTTATATGATAAAGTTTCAAAAAATTGAAAAATCTCAGATTTCATAAATCCTGTATAAAATACTGAATTTATTAAGAAAAGTACTATTTTTAAAATATTTAAAAAAATGATGAGGTATTTGAGGTAACTGGTTAAGTTACTTGAGGTAAGAAGACTAGTAACCTCAAAGAACCTGACTAGTTTCTAGAAAACCTATAAAAATTAATAATCTTGAAGAAAAAGTGATATTTTTATAAATAATCTTGTAATATGGTAGTTTTCTAAATAAATTAAAAGTGATATTTTTCAAATAAATCAAAGATTTTTTAAAAAATTTAGCCTATTCGAGATTTTTCAAGAATTTTGACCACTTATACTTATCTTTTCAAAAATAATACAAAATATGCGACCTCCAAAAAATAATTAACGTTTCATATACAATTTTTGGTGATATTTTTCTAAATACTAGCTAAAAAGTGATTACTCAAAATTGGGTTCTCAAGAATCAATTTGGTTTCTATGATTCTAGTTATTGATTTATCTGATAAACAAATGGTTTATTTTATTACTATCGTTGGTTTTTCTAGTTATTTCTAAGAAGTAATTTGGTTTCTCAGTTTCTGCTAACTAAATTAGTTTTTGATTTCGTTGATAAATAGATTGTTCTTTTATTAAAATTATTGGTTTATCTCATCAAAAAAAAAAAAAGCAATTTTAATTTCTCAATTTCTAGTAACAAAATCAGTTCACATGATTCTGGTCATTGATTTTTGAGATAAACAAATGGTTTCTTTGGTAACTAGATTAATTTCTCTAATAAAAGCATCCAATTCAATAATGTCCAGATTTATAAGGTAAAGAAGCTAAATCTTCTACATATGCAAAGTTTCAAATGCAGTAGATTATAAAAAATAAATTCAAGTTTCAACTGAAGCTTTTGGGTCAAATTGAACAAATTCTTGAACCTTCTTCTTCTTCCAAATTATTGCACTTAGCCATGTTTGTGCGAATTGGTTAAAAATGGTTATTTTTTATTTCTAGTGTTATCTGCCTATAAATATTACACACCTCTGTACAGTTAAAAATAAAATATATAGAAGACAATATTCCTATATTTGCGTTTATGGTATTAGAGCCAAGTTTCCCATTGGAACTGGTTTTTTTCTTTCCCCTCATAATTTGTCGCTGATTTCCCACTAGAATCAGCAACCTAATTTTTCCTCTGTTTCGTTACTAGAAAACAGAATAGTTTTTTAACTTGTAATAAAAATAAGTCTTCATTATTTCTCTTCAATAATACTTGCACCATCATGTCCGGAGTTAACACAGAGGCAATGTTGGGCAATATTTCTGCAACTGTGAGTTGTCCAGCAACCTGTTCATGACAATCCCTCGCTCCAGTGGTCCAAGTCAGTGAAGATGTCTATTACTGGACGCGGATAGTTGGGTTATCTGACTGGAACCACGGCGAAACCAAGAGGCAGTGACCAACGGCTCTGTTTTCATGGGAAACTGAAAACGCAATGTTGATGGGCTGGTTAATCAACTCAATAGAGCCAGAGATTGGTTAAACCTATCTCTTTCTCTCAATCGCTAAAGAGATATGGGGTGTTGTGGCTGAAACTTACTATGATCGTGGGAATGAAGCACAAACATTTGAACTTAAAATCCGACTTAAGGATGCAAAGGAGGGAGATCGAGATGTTACAAAGTACTCTAGATAGCTACATGAAGGGACTCTGGCAAGAGATAGACCAGTATAGCGAAATCGAATAGGAGCGCCCGGAGGATAACGCTCGCTATCAAAAGCTGCTGGAAAAAGAGAGAGTTTTATGGGTTTCTTGTTGGTCTTAATGCTGAATTTGAGGAAGCAAAGGGGAGAGTGCTTGGAAAGGAACCATTCCCATTCATTAGGGAAGTGTTTGTGTACATCTGAAGAGAAGAAAGCAGAAAGAGCGTAACGATGGGTGGATCTCGTACTAATAATACAGTGGAGACCTCATCACTACTAAGTGAAACACCAGAAAAGGGGCCATGACTGGAGGTTCTCAGCAACGCATAAACCGAAGAGGAGAGGATCGTGGCACTCGGGTGTGGTGTGACTACTGTAACAAGCCAAGACACAAACGAGAAAACTGCTGGAAACTTCATGGGAAACCTGCTAATCAAAACTACAGAGTTTTTGAAGGAGCTCAAAAAACACAAACTACAACCGTGCCTTCTAGACTGAACAAAATAGAGATTTATAATACGAACTTTCGAACAAACCATAGAGAGAGACAAGAGAACCCATATGCCCCAATGCCCTTTGTTTCTCAAATCATTTCTCAGACCAAATTATTTATCTTACAGCGTATTTTTTTGGAGTTATTTATCCCTAGACCGTATAGAATTTTAATTATTTTCAGATGTCGTATATTTACCAATATTTTCAAAAAAATCGCGATGAGTATCTTTTTCCCATTTTTCAAGTTTTGGACTTTGGGGTTTTTGTAAAAAGACCTTATACTTTTGGTCCTAGGCTTGGGCTCTTGTTCAGCAAAATCTTTGTAGTAATGAGCCAACTAATCCAAACTGGTAAGATAGCATGCTAGAGAGAGATTTTAGAGAAAATTAAGTGGAGGACCAATTTTATAAATTAGTTTTATGTCTATATTTTAAAAATTATAGTTAAATATTTATTTAAAAAAATTATTTCAGTTATGAAATATGCTATATTTTTATTTTTATCATTAATAAATTGGACATTTAACTATAAATCTTAGAACTTAGTTATACACTAAGTTTTGAGCTAAAAAATGGTCAAATAATTAGTCAACCCAATATATTAAAAATTAGTAGAACAATACCTCTTATTAGACCAACTAATTATTCACGATTATTATCATATATTATTTTTGCTATGATTTACATCACATATTTTTTAAAAACGAATTGTTTGTTAGTTGGGCACTACTATAGAAAATATTTTCTGTATCAATTATGGGGCGACATGGTAGAAAAATCACGTTGCTCCATAAGTGACATGGAAACAGGTGATGTGGTAGCTCTACTCATACCACGTCACTTTAAAAGCGACGTGGTATACTGACTTATTATGTCGCTTGTATAAAAAATGATATGGTAGGCCAAAATATCTGATCTACCATATCACTTTTGGGGAGATAGAAAATGACGTGGTCGACCAAAATATCTGATCTACCAAGTTGATTTTGGGGAGATACTATGTCGTTTTCTTAGGAAGCGACATGGTAAGTATCGTCTTTCTCCCTGCTTACTCAGTTGTGTTAGGTGACAGCGTTCTAAAAAATTTTCAGTATTATGTTACATCGTTCTAAAAAATCTTAAGCACCTCTACTCGTGTTTCGTATCACCTCTATGAGCCAAACGCTGAATCACCACCTTTGTGATCCATTGTCGAAATTCTTATGGTGTCGTTTTACTCTTCCTTTGCCTCATTTTTTGCACCCCAATATTATTGATGATGGTCAGAAATCTCAAGAATCTGTACCTAAAAGATCAAAAAAGACTATTACATAAATTTTCAAAGACCTAAAAATGGAAAAAACTGATAAAAGATAGAGAAGTACTTGAAATTCAAAATGGGTAGAGTTTGAATTAGAATATATTAAAAATTTTGAGTTTGTTTTAATTGGAGTTAGAGGATGATTTGGTAGGGTTGATGGTTTGAATAGATGATCACGATGGAATAATTTTTTTAAGTACAGATCAATGAAATAGCTAGTGAAAGCCCTCTACCACGTCGCTTTTACAGAAAATGACGTGGTATTAAATAAAATAATATACCACATCGTTTTCTGTAGAAACGATATGATACATACTACGTCGCATATAGAGGGAGCAACGTGATAAGTCCTTTTTGGACATATCACGTCGCTCAACCCAGAAGTGACATAGTATCTAATACTTGTCATGTCATATAATTTAAAAGGGGCGTGGTATATTCTGATGTCACGCTACTTCTGTATGACGTGACAGACTCTTAATACCACATTGTTTTTTAATATAAACGACGTAGTATAAGTGACGTAGAATATTATTTTTTAATGGTAGGGAATTCAATTCAATTTGATTGAAAGAGAAGTTGGATGATCAAAAAGGGAATTATTAACATATATGTAAAAAAACAAATTATATTTTTAACTTTAATTCATGTACCCTAAAAATTGAATTATTTTTTAAAAATCTAGACCTTAATTTTTCAGGTCAGTTGTTAATATGAATCACTTATTTGACTCGATTTTCTCCTAGTGGTGACTATGTTACATAGCTGGCTCATGGTCACCTGTTTAAATACTGTAAGAATAAAATACAAAATTAAAATTTTGAATTCTTAATTAATTATCAAATTAAATAATTTTGCACGTGATCAAATTAGATTCTTCTCAATAGGGAGTGCTCTCTTTTACATTCTTCTCAATATGTAGATTCTAATGACTTGTTGTATTATTAAATGGGAGATATTTTAATAGCATTCACATTTCAAGTAATAAGACATAAGAGGATAGAGTGCTATGTACTAGTGCTCCTCTAGCCGGACTTTTTTCCCACCCTTATTCTACTCATAAAGTTCAAAAATTTTCCTTTTGTGCATACATATAAATGAAGTTCAGTTCCCTTAAAAAAGGAAAAAAAAAAAACAAATAAATGAAGTTCAGAACTTTATTAGTCTGTTATCCCCAAAATTCGGAATTTGGGAATGTTTTAGCATAGATATGAGATACATGAGCATAGCTTTTGTTCTCAGTTTGCTCGCAAATTAACCAAGCTCTACCCAAATGTATGTTTTTGGGACTAGTTGTAAAGCACATCACATGCATACTAATCCACATTCTTTTAATGAGATCTACCTTTTCAGAATTCCGGATTATGATCAACTAGAACATGCATAGTTAATTAGATATTTCCCTTTGTTTATACACAGACTCTTCTACATAACCGAAATATATTCTAAATGGTACCTAACCCATGAGAATAAGGCTCTTTCTTTTTAATTATTGAGAAAAAGCGCCAATACACAGAAGAAATTCTTTGTTGGTACTTAAAATTCTTGTGTTGCTAATTGCTATGGTACTTTTTTTCCCCCCCGGGAAACGATCGATGCGCCACATGTCACAATGTAGCTCCACATTTTCAGGGCAACAATACATAACTCTACATTTACTGAATTTATAAAGATATACGTCATGGGGCAGTAGATCATGGCACTCTAGCCGGCAAAACATTAAATCAAGGTTTCTCATGTTTCCCATAAAAGTTTCGAATCCGAGACTACTCGATCTTCTTCACCATTTTATCATAACTAATTTATTTGATATCTACCACGTGTTGCCGCAAGACTGCTCATGAGACTTTGAAATAATCAATTCTTATTTATAATTAAAGTTTAAAACGTACGAGAGTATCGCAGGAAATCATGACATGAGATCATATGCCTCTAATTATACGAATCTTCGTAACTGCACTTTAGTTTAAAGTTCCTCCCTTAGCTGGCTCTTAATATTTTAACTTTAAAATTGCTTTATTAAAAATATGCGTAGCAGGTAAGTAGAGTTCATATCTCCTATTTGAAGGGGTTGGTGTCTCAAGTATGTAGTAGACGTTATAATATAATAATTCTACTATATTTATGTTATTAAATTAAAATGATGTGTCATGATACGATATATATATATTGAACACTAAAGAGAAGTAGATGTATTTATTCAAAATTTCAAGCAAGCCATAACTTTAAACGATCCGTCGTTTGATTCCACTACTAAAACAAATTGTACATGGAGAATCAAGAGCAACAAACAATCCCTCGAGTTCTCATCTTTCCCCTGGCAGCTCAAGGACATGTCAACTCCATGCTCAAGCTCGCCGAGCTTCTTGCTCTGGCAGGCCTGCATGTCACCTTCCTCAACACCGATCACATCCACAATCGTCTTATTCGGCACACCGACATTCAAACCCGGTTCTCGAAATACCCGGGATTTCTTTTCAGGACCATCTCCGACGGCCTTGAGGAGGACCACCCTCGAACCGGTGACCGGTTCATGGAGGTGGTATATTCGCTGAATGATAAAACCAAACCGATTTTGAGAGAGATGCTGGTGTCGGGCAAACTTGGTTCAGCTGATACTCCTTTGGTTACTTATATCATATCGGATGGAATTTTTGGTGGGTTTACTATAGATGTAGCTGAGGAGCTTGGTATTCCCATTATTCATTTTCGGACCGTTGCTGCTTGCTGCTTCTTGTCTTACTTTTTCTTTCCTGATCTCATTGAATCCGGCGAGCTTCCAATCAGAGGTAACCTATTAGTTTAACTATATGATTCATTGTTGCTGTTTTGGCATGTATTAGACCGTTTTCGATGCAGACTCCAATATGCTATTTGTATATTTGTATACTGTTATTCGGTCATAAGTTTGTCAAACATGCTATGTTTGGATACAGTGGTATGTTCTGATCCAATATGTGATGATAATAATAGTTTAGTTAAATACCATATTACTTTTTTAGACCATCAATCAGTTTAAAAGCTTTTATATATATATGAAGCAAATTATAAATCAATATATAATATTACCAAATATTGATGTGACATACTTGTTGCAAAATTTACTAAGTATAGTCGCAAATATGATATTGCATTAAAGATTTTTAGCACAGGAAAATTTCATTAACACCTCTTTATTAATTATAGCAAATTTTGTAATGATAGCTTTTCGATCTAAAATAATTATACCGACACCCACTAGGGTATTAAAGGAAAAAAAAATTAATAAAACAAATTTGTTATTACTAAAAAATTTGTGCTATTATTTTTTTAACTGAACAATTAACTATCATTTAATAATAGAAGTTATTCATATTCAAAAGAAAAGGAAGAATTAATGATAAAAGACGAAATATAAAATGTTATTAAAATTTGACTAGTAGAGAGAGTCCATGTGTTTTTTCCTTAAAAATAAAAATTTAGGTTAATTTTACGAAGTGTCATATTAAATAATTCTGGTTTTGACGTTCATAATTGCTTGTAAGCGTTATTCTAGAAAATTGCTATAGTGTTAAACTTTGTTATGAATCTTGTAATAGTAGACTAATTGGACACTATTTACTGAAACGTCAAAAATGAAGGAAAAGAAGACATGGACAGACTCATAAAGAGTGTGCCAGGAATGGAAGGTTTTCTACGGTGCCGAGACTTGCCTGGTTTCTGCCGAGTGAGCGATGCAACAGATCCATGTTTTCGAATGATTCCCCAGGTGACCAACCAAAGCCGTCGAGCCCGAGCCTTGATACTAAACACATTTGAGGGACTTGAAGGCCCAATTGTCTCTCGCATTACCAAGTTCTGCCCCAAAATCTACACCCTTGGACCTCTCCATGCCCACCTAAATGCCAGGCTGGCCAATAATACTAATGGATCAACGAGTCAATCTTCCAATTGCCTCTATGACGTGGACCGAAGCTGCCTCACTTGGCTCGATTCTCAGCCTCTAAAGTCTGTTATCTACGTCAGTTTCGGTAGCATTACTGTCTTCACAAAACATGACCTAATGGAGATTTGGTATGGTTTGGTTAATAGCAAGCAGCGATTTTTGTGGGTCATACGGCCAGACTTGGTAGAGGGAGAAGGCGGGGATGACATGGTCCCGGTGGAGCTAGTGGAGGCGACGAGGGAGAGAGGGTACATGGCGGGTTATGTCCCACAAGAGGAGGTGCTGGCACACCGGGCTGTGGGCGGGTTTTTGACCCACAGTGGATGGAATTCGACGTTGGAGAGTATAGTTGCAGGGGTACCAATGATCTGTTGGCCTTATTTTGCGGATCAGAATATCAATAGTAGATTCGTGAGTGAAGTGTGGAAGTTTGGATTGGACATGAAGGATGTTTGTGACAGGAAAGTTGTGGAAAAGATGGTGAATGATTTGATGGTGGAGAGGAGAGAGGATTTCGAGAAATCAACGGCTGAGATGGCTAAACTGGCGAAAAACAGTGTGAGCGAAGGTGGGTCGTCTTATTCTAATTTGGAACGTCTTATAGAAGATATAAGGTTTACGGCCAAGTCAAGATCCTAGATCATGAGGTTTGGAAAAATACGAGCTCGATCTACTAATGTCAATTAATTGTTTAAAACTGTGTCATTCAATATTACTAGCTAGTGTCTATTTGAGCATTGATTGTTGTTTTTGGTAAGTCATGTAATGTTGAGGGTTAATCTTATTTTTGTCGAATAATAATAATTCCATTTTGAACTTTGACTTTTACAATGTCCAAAAGTTTGTCCCTGACTCAATAAATAAATAAATAAAATAAAATACAAAAACTTTGCTCCATAATTTTTTTTTTCGATTGGTAATGCTATGAGACTAACTTAAAGATGTCTGACATCAGTGAGATATCAAATATTCATTAGAATATAGAATGACACTTCAGAAAAGATAATTTGTGAGACTTGTGTATTAATTTCATGTTCAAAGTGGAAAAACTTGATACTCACATGGCACCTTAAGATTCTCATTGCGTCACTCTTTTTTTGTTTCAATTACTTGGTTCCTCAACCATAAATATACCATTTTGTTGTCCTATATTATTTGTTGTGCGGTCTAAAAATCTATATGGTTAATCGATGTCAAAAAGGAAAAAATTGACCAAGAGGACGTGTCAGATCGCATAAGTAAGATTAAGTGCGACCTCCTCTGAAAGAGCTAAGTGCGACCAAAATAAAAAGGAAACTAGATTAAGTTTCGTCAAACGAGTAACCTACAAAGAAAAGGAAACAAGTATCTAGATGGAGATCAGCTGATTATTCCGTTTAGGATATTACCCAATTATATTATTACTCAAATTATATTTCATAATTATACACTTACCCGTGTTTTTATAATTGGGAAACACTGAGCTGTTTTTACCTATATAAGGGGAGTTTAATGTTGTAGAAAGGGGTTCGAAAAGAAAAGTAAAAAAAACATTACTTTTGAACTGATATCTCCCTCAACCTTGGGATTAAACGAAATTCTTGTAATTCTCCAGAAAAATAATGAAAAACAGTGGACATAAGCTCATCTTTTTTGGGGCTGAATCACTATAAAATTCTTGCCTCTTTATTTACTTGATTGATAAATCTTTTCACACACAAGTCATATCTTACAAATTCTCAAATTTATTGTTGACAAAACCAACGTCAACATTGTGTTTACTTGTCACCTTTGCAATCGGTTGTGGTTGAGCTTATCCGTGGTGGGTTCCGTCAACATTATGTTTACTTGTCACCTTTGCAATCGGTCGTGGTTGAGCTTATCCGTGGTGTACCCAGCTCGATTCATATCTCTTGCATAGTGTCCTAGCTAGAGACAACATGAGGACACTGCCGGAGATAGTTTCCTTTATGCAGCATATAGATTGCATGTTGTGGTTGAGCTTATCTGTAGGGTGCCCTGTTGCTTGGGACGTTTTTGAGTAGTTCGCCTCGTTCCTGCGACCTTGAGAAGTATGTTGCCTTTTTAGCGATAGGGGCTCCATCCTTAGTCGCCCCTTGACCAAGAAGTATGTGCAACAGTACCACGGGATAGTGCTTGTGTTGTGCATGAGTGGTAGCCAGCTGGTTTGGGGTTTGTCCAGCTCAAATGTTCAAGTTGCACGAAGAGATCCCAGCTCGTTCGGTGACGGTCGATGTCGAGCAGATTGTGTTTGCCTGAGAAGCGAGCATATCTTCGATCCAAGATTTTCTCATTCAAATTGCTCAGATTCTAAGGCAGTAATTTATTTGAATTAAATGTCGAATATATATTATCTTATCTATAAAGATTCTCTCAACCTATAAATAAAAGAAATTGGGTCAGAAAGATGGAGACCCTTGTGTAATTAAAACACTCAAGTGAATAATAGAGACTATAACAGCGTAAGCTCTTTGTTCAAAATGCTAAATCACTTTAATCTGTTCTTATATTTTGCGTACTATTATTATTATTATTGTTTTGAGATTTTGTTGTTGTACACCTTTTTGGTATCAACATCTTGCTATATTAATTAGCATATCGTGTTATGACTCCAGCTTCGTGAAAGGTTTCTTTGTTTTCAAGGTTCTCATAGGGAAGCGGCTCTTGCTCCAGTGGTACTTTGTTAGCATCACAGCCTTTCTTTTTTGTGAATCGTTCTGTCATGGCGTGAATTCCATTCGAGATACCTCACCAACTACTATTACTCCAGAAATCAATTCAAGGTGACCATATAGAATTCCAACTATTGCCACCATTCTAAAGAAACCCCACGTCATAAAATTCAGAACTTAAATTTAAAACTTCTAAATTTTCTTTTCTTACACCTTCGTATACATTTCAATTCTAGAATTTATTATTGGCACAAAAATTTAGTGAATTTTATTTTCTTATTCATCTTATACTTTAATATGTACTTATGAAGAACTCACATCCATCTAGAATCTTCTTCAACTTTCTGGAATCTTCTTCAACTTTTTGTATACCAATTTGACAAAATTTCACCTTTTAACTAAGATTTGTAAGATTAGAGATTCATACAATTTCTTTTCTTTTCTTTTCTTTTGTTAATTTTTTCCTTTCTCCTAAAAAAATCAGATTTGTTAAGTTACTAAATAAGAATATGGCTTAAATATCCAACTTAATTAGTTAGAGATGTGGTTATTCTCTCTTGTCTGCCCCTTATGCTGTTTCATTTCTTCAAAATATACTTGTGTATTATATATATATATATATATATATCCTTCTCCTTTTGTCTTTTCTTTTCTAAGTTTTTTTTTTTTTTTTTGAAGAATTTGAGGAGATAAGAGTTCCTAAGCTTCTAGTTAGGAATCTTGATTTATTATTCATAAACCCGAAATTGAAACATATGAAAACATAAAAGAAAGAAAAGATAAGAATAGCATGTCGTGTCAAAATAATTAGGGTGGCACTCCTCTTTTTTCTCTCTCCACATCTTTTTTTTTTTAAATAAAAGCCTCTTTAAAATTTTAAAATCAAATACTTTCCTAATGGGATGATTGCACAAAAAAAACTCTAAAATATGATTTTTCTATAATTTAACATTATCTTTTGACTTGAGCAAAATTATACCTCTATATTTTAAATCTCTGCAACTTTGTACATTCTGTGTAATTTTGAGTGATTTGTGCTAATTGTTTTAAGTTATTTTCAATAAATTTTTTGTATCAATCAATAAAAATAAGATATTCTCAATTTAAATTCTATATTTAGTGAAAAATTTGTTAGTTAATTTATTTATAGAAGATACAATTTTGTAAAGACTTAAAATATAGTATATGCAATTTGACACAAGCTAAAAAGCAGGATTTAAATTGCAAAAATACGATACTTCAATTTTTTTTTTTTTTTTTTCAGATAACCATTTTCTTAACACACCCCTTAATGTTAGTTATTCCATTTGGAGGTAAATAAAATCAAATCTCAACATTTCTTTCCCATCACTAAGTTTTAAAGATCTCCCAGCAGTGCTGGAGCCAAGACTATTATTCAACGGAGGCATAATATAAAATATTTGCACAAAATTGAAATACAAAAAATGAAAAATAATACTTTTTTTTTCTCTGGAAAAAGTACTAATAAATATCATAAATTTGAGCACCTTACAATTACTCTTGACTTCTTTTCATGCCTTGAAATTGCTACATAATAGCCTCATTATCAATATGATCGAAAATTTCTTTCTTAATGTATATAAGTAAATTGCATTTATTCATTCATCTCTCATATTCAATTGTGTAATTGATTCTTAATAATGTTTAGAGAAAAAAATATACTTTCAACAGAAGTAGTAGCAACGAGTATAATTAATACCAACGTGAGAAGTCTATAAACTAATAGAGACATCTCATTTGTTCTTGCTTGAACCATTTTTTTTTTTGGTGCTAGCTCACTTATGCTTTTTTCTTATCTCACTTATACCTTTCAAATATGTATACTTCTTAGATGAGTGCATATCAATAATATAAGTTTTGAACTGATCTTCGAGTATCATTATATTTATTTCAGAATAGTCTTTTAAGTAATACTTAGCAAATTATATTAACTTTTCCTTGTCAAAAATAAAGAATAAATCATTTGGGTATAAATAAGTCATACAAAGAAGCAATTCAATATTTATCTCATTGAATGCTATCATTTAACTTTTCGAACTACAAATATGTCTATGCAGAAATAATGTAACGTGATCTACCTCAAGACTTGAGGACAAAATCTATATCAAGAATATCGATTTTTTGTTTAGCACAAAATGAAGAGACTTGATCACAAAAAATAATTCTACTCATTCTTTCTCATCATTTGGAAACATTGTTTACATACTTTTAATTACTAAGGTCATAGCATTCACAATGTCTTGATCATTTCTGTATAATACCTTTAACAAATTATTTGTAGCACTTAATATATTTTTCATCAAATGCAGTCTAAATATATAATCAAATGTCTGCATGAACTCTAATAAAGTATTAGCTTCACATCTTTGTATTTGATCCATCATTAGCAATTTTTTCATGAACTTAACCATTGAAAAAACATCCAAATCAAACTCATTAAAGTACTATAATAAGAGTTCCAACGTGTATCTATTAGATGCTTTAGAGTGGTGTATTGATTCACATGTCTCATACTTGAAATCTCACCATTTTAAAGTACTTCAACATTTTCAATGACTTATATATCTTGAAGAATATCATAGCATTTTGTTGATACTTAATAACATTCGCCATATTATTAACCAAACTGAAGAAAGATGTACTGTGAATGTCCTTTTTTGTCATAGCTACAAGAGCCAATTAGAGTTGATAAGCAAAACAATGAATATAAAAAAACATATGGATTCTCTTTCACAATTGTACTTTAAGACCATTAAACTCGTATTACATATTACTAGCTCCTATCATAACCTCTACATACCTAGTCCATATATATCTTGAAAAGAATCTACAATTGTTGCCTTAAGTGAGAGAGCTGTAGTACTAGCAACATATTCAATACCTACAAAACTCTCAGTCACACATACTTTTCAGTCCACATAACGTAATATTATGGTCATTTATTAATTTATTGAAATTTCACGAAATTCATCAATAATAATAGATTATAATGCACTACCAATATCTCTAATTATAATATTCATAGTTTCAATAGCAACCGTATGCGTAATATCTTTCTGAGTCTCAAGAGATGCCAAATTTGATATTATCAAGAGCATTTTATACTATAACAACTTTGACTTCATTATTGTAACTAGCAAGAAATTTTAGAAGTTCAAGAAATTTACCTTTGTTTCTTGAATCCTGATGAATATGTATTTTACTCACAAATCAAGTATTCTCCAAGTTCAAATAATTATAAGTTCTTAAGCATTTGTGTTGTTTTAATATTATTTTGTGTTTTTATTGTAGAAAATAAGGAATTAAGGCTTAGTGTATATTTGATACTAAAAAGGAGAAATTTATGAAACCATTAATAGCCGAAATGAGATACGGAATATCAAAGAAAGCTAAAAAAACTCAATTGGACCAGTAGTTAGGCATCGCGGTGCTAAAAAAGGGTACCGCGGTGCCTCAAAACCAAAATGTTGGTGTTGTGGTGCCCAGAAAGTGGCACCACGGTACTAGAAACAGGCACTATGGTGCCATTGTGATTTCAGCATGCGCATAAGTTGAATTTTCTCCATTTTGCAGCTACGTGTCCACTCATTTTTGGCCAACTTTAAGAGTTATTTTTGATTCTTGCTCTAACACTAATGGATGGTTAGATTTCTCTTTTTCTTAGATCATCTTAGTGCCCTTTAAATGCACACTTTAGCCTCCATTTCAAAGGTGAAGAGTTAGAAGAGAAGGCATATCTTTGAGAGCTAAAATTCCTAGAGAGAGAGAGAGAGAGCTTTGGAGCTGAAATTTGGAGAGGATGCATGAAAGAGATACTTGAAGTATTGAAGGCTTGAAGTTCTACCTCTATAAAAGAGTTTTCTCTTTCTCTTTCTCACTATAATCTCATCTGAATTTTGTATTAGGTATATTGCATAATTTGTTTAGAATATTGAAATTCTTTATAAGATTAGCCATGGATTCTACTATACTTGAATTAGTTTTCAATCTTAGGATTTGATGTACCCTTTTTATACTATTGTTTTACTTATTTTGTTAATTGTTGGTTTATTTTCTATTGTCAATTTATATATGTTTCGCTTTACTTATTACCTCTAATTTATGTGACCAATGAATTAGTTGAACTTAGGTTATGATTTTGATACTAAAGAGAGTTTGATTTTGTAAACCGGAGTTGAGAAATATAGTTTAGGTTATTGTAGAACGAAAAGAAATCAACACCTAAATAATCAAATTAGGAGGTTCTTAAGGGTTAGATTAAATGAGTACTTAGAAAACCAGGTTAGATAGAGATATTAACTTAGGTACTTAGGTATATTATCTCATTCGGCACTTGAGAGAGGGAATGAGGTTAGATTAGGTCCTTTCATTAGCGAATTTAGTGGAAATAATCTAATTATTGCTTAATTTGACAAATTTAGGAATAATTAGGGGAAATCATGTCCTTAGTACATTAGTGCATAGTAATTTCTATATTTTATTTACGTAATTATTTTATCTTTATTTTTATTCATTTTATTTTAAATTCATTTAGTTTTGATGGCTAGATAAAATTAGGTTATGATAATTTTGTTACTTAACAACTAATCTAAAATCCAATCTCTGTGGATCGACCCTTCTTGCCACTAAAGTAGTTAATTATAAGTTTTACTAGACTTGTTAGGTTGATTAATATGAGGTAATTATAAATGTTAATTTGGTACTGGGTATTTATTTCCAACGACTAAGCATTTTCCCATTATCAAATCCTCAAATTCATTCCAATATAAAACAGAAGCCCTTATTATAAAAGGAACTAAGAAAAATAACTGGCACATCACGAGTTCGATAATCAATTTGAGCTTGCTTTGATTACTTGGAGATAATAATGAATATTATTAGGGATTTTAATATGTTTTGTCAATTTTCTCTTTTTCTTATAATTTGAAAATTTGTCACTAGTAAAAGAATCGTTACCTCCTTGACAATCTCCGTTAATTTGTATAAAGAGGTAATGACACAGACAAAATATAGCATCTTTTGTTACACTATATTCCAACCAATTCTGATATTTGTCAAACCAATTAAGTTGAGTTGAATCTTTTCCTCGCTTGCCCAATTTTTAGTAAATGGAAAATCATGACTTTTAGGTTAATAAAGACCATTTTGTATATATGCTCTTCAAACTTGATCACGAATATTAGGATTATATTTTAAAATTAGATTTCTTAACACAAGATCCATAGGAAGTTCTTCAAAATTAATCTCTATACTTCTTTTTTTTTTCCCTTGTACTTTCATCCTTTTCTCCTTTAGAAACCAATGAATCTGATTCTCTTTTAAAATATTTCTCCATATCTGTTTCAAATAGATTTAATAACTAATTTAAACAAAAAAAAATAATAAAAAAGTAACTTCAAAATTCATATAGTATAAGCATGTAATTTATGTTCTTTTTTATTCATAATTTAGATATGAAATTAGTCCAAAAAGAAAGCCTCAAAGGTATAGGCATACAGACTCTAATACAATTACAGGATAGTCAACTTGAGATACATAAACCGAAGATTGAAGATCTAATATAATTTTAAGAAAAATTGTACATTAATTGGGCATTAGTACTGAGGCTACTGTGAAATCCCATAAAAATTGTAAGGGCAAATTGGTCTTTTGACCCAAAAAAATGAATTTGGACAGATTTGGGTCTAGGTTCATTTGGACAAAAATGTAAGAAAAGTTTGAAAATTGGGGTCAAATTATAATTATTCAAGGGTATTTTTGAGAAAATTTTCAGAAAACTAGGTCCAAGTGCAAATAAGTAAAATAGTGCCCAATTAACTAGAAATTGACACGTGGCACTACAGTTACGAAAATTACCCATAAATCCATCCATTTTTCCTTTCTTTTTCGATTTAGTTCCCAGAGAAAAATCACAAACCGATTTCCAGCTGTCGGATGAAGCTCTCGCTGCCAGAATCAGCCCTGTCGGAGCCGTAGATCGCTGGAAAAATGCAGAAAACACCACGGCTTCTTTTCCTCACCAGAGCCGATTCTTGCCACCGTTCACTGCGAAACTAGTCACCATGGACTCGTCTCCTCATGGGCAATCTGATGGTAGGTACCTCGTGTCTCGATTTTTGCTCCGTTTGATTTTAATTTTATTGGATAGTTTTGTGTGTAATTGGTTTTGAAATTGAGTTTTTGATCGGACCGTTAGATTTTAAAACTGATATCATTTTTGGAATCTACGTTGAAAATGGTGAAAAATGAGATATATATTGACTATGTTCTGAAACGGGCCCGAAAAATGAAATCGGACGTCTCGATTTGCGTGTAGTGGGGCACGCATCCAAATTAGGATTTTTAGGTGCTCTGAATTCAGTGGTGAAGTCCGTTGCATGATTTGAAGGTCCATTTGAAAATCAAGTTTTCAAATCAAGGAACCAAAGTTTCGAAAATGACGTCCGCTCTTCCAAACGATACACAAACAACACTAAACTTTCTCTATAGCTTTGTAATGC
Source organism: Parasponia andersonii (assembly GCA_002914805.1). Taxonomy (NCBI): domain Eukaryota; kingdom Viridiplantae; phylum Streptophyta; class Magnoliopsida; order Rosales; family Cannabaceae; genus Trema; species Trema andersonii. The sequence continues at coordinate 273,729 of JXTB01000170.1, forward strand.
TAGTTGGACGCTCGATAGAGGTAGGGATTTGATTACTTGATTCAAAAACCAATTTAATTTATGAATCTTACATATTTTCAATAAATATAGAATTTCATGAAATAATTTATAAAAGTTGTGTTTATATCTATGTTTGACCTAATTTAAGATATAAACTGCCTGGAGACATGTCATACTAGTTGGCGTGTTATATATACTATTTTGGATTGATTTCTGCAGGAAATTAGATTTTTAGGTTTTGATAGAAAATAGTTGTTGTAATGCCAAAATTTTTTGAAAATCCAAAATAGTTTGAGAACTCAGTTTTGAGGACTGGAAGTGATTTGATTGAAGAATACTGTTTGGATATTTTGAGATTTTGTGGAAATGGTGCATATATTTATTTTGTCAATTATGAAACATTCGCATACATTCACACACTTACGATGCCCCACATCGGGTGATCGGACTTACGATGCCCTACACCGGGTGATCGGACTTACGATATCCTACATCGGGTGATCGGAATTACAATACCTTATATTGGGTGATCAGACTTACGATGCCCTATATTGGGTGATCGGACATACGATGCCCCACATCAGGTGATCGGACTTACGGCGCCTCTTTAGGTGGCTTGAACTTACGAGTGATCCATTAGGACACTTCGGACATCATGATTGTATACATGGATATATGTTGGTTTGAATGGATATGTACTGGTTTTGATAGATGTTACAATTGTTTGAAATGTTTGACTATTGGACTATGATTTCTACTTGAGTTTGGTAGACTATTTTGAATAGAATACTGACCATGCAGGACCTTCAACATAAGTATATTTTATATATATGTAGGAACTTGTAATTGATTCTCTACTGGGCATTAGCTCACCCCTTTCCTCTCTTCAGGTAGTACTCAGTGTAATTTGGATCAGAAGAGATAAATCGAGGCATTTGCAGAACAACTAATTATTTATAATTTGGTAAATTCCTACGAGACTTGTGAAATATTTAAATTTCAGTAGGAATTTGGATTTCATTAAACTTTATAATTAGAATATGAAATCTGGATACAGTTTGTATTACTTATGTCTGAGTTTGAGTGTGAGATGATTTGTGATATATGATTATTACAATAATTGTTGAATATACAGTCTATATTAAATGAGTGACGCATAATTGTGGGATTTTATTTTCATCTAAATATTTTGTTGAGGCCAGTTTTGAAAGGTTAGAGTCTCCGGGGCAAAATTTTGAATGAATTGAGTCTTTTTATTTATTTCTTTTGGGTATTTTTAATTTATGAAATACACATTCTGTCATTAACCCCGGCCTCGGGTCGTGACAGAAAATTTAGTATCAGAGCAATGTTTTAATTTAAAATACTCGGAGTGTGTCACTCATTAAACTAGATTGGATGTTTCTTTTACATAAGTCGTACAAAATCATCATCTTACTAATACGTTGGATATATTGAAATACAGATCAAGAAAATGCCTCCAAGAAGAACCTCAACCTGAAAGAGAATAAGATGCTCCTCCACAGTAAGACCCTCCTGCATTTAATATTGTTGATGCTCTTCAACAAGCTATGCAGAGGATATCTGGTCTTATGACAAGGCCAACTGCTGAAAATGACCGATCTAATAGCTTCAGGGATTTTACTAAGCTGAACCCACCAAACTTTTATGGTGAACACGATCCCGCAGCTGTACTGAGATGGCTTAGGGAAGTTCCGAAGAAATTTGATACCTTAGTAGTACCAGTAGAGTTTAGAGAGGGCTTTGCAATCTACTTGTTTTAGGATGCTGCTGATCATTGGTGGAACACGATTAAGTTGACTCATGACACTACCACTTTGACTTGGGAAACTGGACAGTATGCCAATGACGATCATGTCAATGAGATGCTGAAACAATACAATATCTTGCGCTAAGGTAGTAGGACTGTAGATGAATACTTTGCGAGGTTTGTGGAACTCTCCTAGTATGCTCATACATCGGGAAACCATTCGAGACTACAAGTGGTTCATTTCAGAACCAACTTAAGGCCAGAGATTCGTACCAGACTAGAGCCATTTCCAATTACTACCTTTATTGAGGCTTATGGTACAACTCAGAGAATTAAAGCTATATTGATTGGTGATAAAGGAACTACGGGTAGATATAAGGGAAAAGGTACAGACCGAAAAATGAAAAAAGGGACAATGGCAGGGATAGGGTTCACAGAGCAGTGGACGCAGTGGCAGTTTTGTTTCAACAGGAAGTGAGCATTTTACTCCGTATTCCTGCCACTACTGTGGTCAATAGGGCCATTTTAGAAGAAATTGCCCCCAGTTTTTGCAGACTCTTTCACCGACCACCAGAGGACCACAGGGGAGTCAAACAACTTCGATGCCCATCCCTAGTCAGCAAACTAGGCCTACTCATATTCAAAGCTCAGCTCTGACTTTTAACTCTCCTGTTCAGCACCAATATCGTCCTTAGGGTTCTACCTTTACCACAAGATGCCAGACACCTCAGGTATCTAGAACATAAAGAGGTTATGGATAGTCCCACAGTAGTACTCTTGGGTCTAGTAGTAGTCATCCAGGCAGAGGTAGAGAAAACAAAGGAAAGGGGAAAGCTCAAACTTATGCAGTCACCAGGACAGAGGGATATGATCAGCCTGGAACTAGAGTGGTTGATGGTATGATCTTACTTTATCACTCTTGGGCTCATGTGTTATTTGATACCGGTGCATCACATTCTTTTATATCTATGTCGTTTGCTAATATGTTGGGTCTAAAATTTGAAATTTTTGATCCTGCTTTGAATCTTGATACTCCTTTAAGAAATGTCAATGGTGTCTCTACTATATGCAACTATTGTTCTATCGTCATTGATGGATGTGAGTTATTAGTTAATTTGATTGTGATACTTATGAATCAATTTGAAGTAATTCTTGGTATGGACTGGTTGTCCAAATATAGAGCAATAGTGGATTGTCATAGAAGAAAGGTAAATCTTCATACTGAAGATGGTTATTTAGTTGTGTATCAAGCTGGTTTGAATCCAATAAGCCTCAGTCCTCTCCTAAGAACAAGTATTGGTAGGAGAAAGAAATTGGAATGTTATAGAAGCCTATTCACCATTGATAGAGAAATAGGAACTGCTGATAAATACCCATGGATATCAGTGGTTAGTGAATTTCCTGATGTCTTTCCAGAGGATTTACCTGGATTACCACCTGACAGAGAGATTGAATTATGTATTGACTTAGTTTCTGGAACTCAACCAGTTTTTATTCCCACTTATCGAATGGCCCCTGCAGAGATGACTGAATTAAGGGAACAACTAGATGACCTATTGTCAAAAAGGTTCATCAGGAGTAGTACCTCACCTTGGGGTGCTCCAGTTCTCTTTGCCAAAAAAGCTAGTGGTACACTCAAACTTTGTGTGGACTACAGAAAGCTAAACCAGCTTACAATAAAGAACAAATATCTTTTGCCAAGAATTGGCGAGTTATTTGACTAACTCGGTAGATCCAAATTCTTTTCAAAGATAGACCTGAGATCTGGGTATCACCAACTGAAGATTCGTAAAGAAAATATACCGAAAACTGCATTTAGGACTCGATATGGTCATTTCGAGTTTCTAGTTATGCTTTTTGGGTTGATGAATGCACCTGCAGTATTCATGGACCTTATAAACAGAATCTTCAGGCCTTACTTAGACAGATTCGTGGTTGTGTTTATTGACGACATTTTGATTTATTCTAAGGCTCGGGAAGAACATGCTGAACATTTAAGGACCGTGTTTCAGACTTTGAGAGATCATCAGTTATATGCCAATAGAACGAAATATGATTTCTGGATGACAGAAGTTAAATTCTTAGACCATGTGATTTCTCAAAATGGTATCTCAGTTGATTTGTCTAAGATAGAGTCTATTCTAGGATGAGAATGTCCGAGAAATGTTACTGAGGTGCAGAGTTTCCTTGGTTTAGCTAGTTATTATCATTGTTTTGTAGAAAATTTCTCGAGTATTGCTTTGCTTTTAACCAAGTTAATGAGGAAAGATGTCAAGTTTGCTTGGAATGACGAGTGTGAGGCATCATTCATGAAATTGAAGGAAAAACTGACAACCGCACTTATTCTGATTGTCCTTGACAGTAGTGAACCATATGTGGTATACACAGACGCCTCTAGTATGGGATTGCGATGTGTTTTAATGCAAAATGGCCGGGTTGTAACTTATGCTTCTCGTCAATTGAAACCTCATGAAAAGAACTATCCTGCTCATGATCTAGAATTGGCAGCTGTAATATTTGCTCTCAAGATCTGGAGATAGTACTTGTGTAGTGCTAAGTTTGATATTTACTCCAATCACAAGAGTTTGAAATATCTCTTCAGTCAACAAGACTTGAATTTGAGACAGAAAAGATAGATAGTATATGAAGGATTATGATTTCAATCTTCAGTATCATCCTAGAAAGGCAAATGTGGTAGCAGATGCCTTGAGCCGTAAATCTCATGGTATACTTGCTTCTTTGATACTTGAAGAGTGGAAAAATTCAGTCACTATTGGTGATTATAATTTGGAGTATTCCGAGAGAAACAATATTGCTTGTGTTAGCAATATAGTAGCTACTCCTTCCCTTCTTCAGATAACTCAACAAAGTCAATGGCAAGATCAAGAATTAAAGAAAATCTGGAGCCAACTTCAGAATGGTGAACAACTAGATAGTTGGAGTACTAATAGAGAAGGATCTGTACTATTCAATGGAAAGTTAGCTGTAGCTAATAATCCACACCTTCGAGAGACTATCTTGACTGAAGCTCACAAATCTAAATTTGCAGTACATCCCGGTAGTACTAAGATGTACCATGATTTAAAGAGACAGTATTGGTGGAAAGGCATGAAACGAGACGTAGCTACTTTTGTGGCTAAGTGTATAATCTGTCAGCAAGTAAAATCAGAACATCAAAAACCAGCTGGATTACTTCAGCCATTACCTATTCTAGAATGGAAATGGGATAAGATCACTATGGATTTTGTAACAGGATTGCCGAGAACTCAAAGGAAAAATGATACAATTTGGGTAGTTGTTGATCGAATGACTAAAACTGCTCATTTTATACCGATTCGAATTGATTTTTCTCTCAACAGACTTAGTCGTCTTTATGTGGATCACATTGTTAGTTTACATGGAGTGCCTTCCAGCATAGTTTCTGATAGAGATCCAAGATTTACATTCAAGTTCTAGAGAGCTTTACAGAAAGCTTTAGAAATAGAACTTAATCTTAGTACAGCTCATCACCTATAGACAGATGGCCAATCTAAGAGAATAATTCAAACTCTAGAGGATATGCTTCGCTCATGTATACTAGACCTTGGTGGAAGCTGGGATGATCATTTGTCATTAGTGGAGTTTGCATACAATAACAGTTACCAAACCAGTTTGGGTATGGCTCCATATGAGGTATTATATGGTAGACCATATAGGTCGCCCTTGTGTTGAGATGACACAGAGGAGCGAGTTGCTCTTGGGCCAGAATTGATACAAGAGACTATTGATAAGATCAACATGATAAGAGACTGACTTAAGGTTGTTCAGAGTCATCAAAAGAGTTATGCAGATCCCTTGAAATGAGAAGTAGAGTTTGATGTTGGTGACCAAGTGTTTCTAAAGGTTATACCGAGACGCGGAGTTACTAGATTTGGAGTTAAATGAAAGTTAGCTCCAAGATATATTGGGCCATTTATGATTACTGCAAGAATTGGGCCAGTAACATATGATTGGACTTACAACCACAATTGGGCCATGTGCACAATATCTTTCATATTTCAATGCTGAAGAAATATGTTCCTGACCCATCTCATATAATTCAATACGTGGAGATACCAATTCAAGAGGATGTTACTTATGAAGAGCAACCAATTCGAATAATGGGAAGAGAACTCAAAGTGCTTTGCAATAGAGAAATTCCACTTGTCAAAATTCTTTAGAATCACCATAAGGAAGAGGAAGCCATTTGGGAACTCGAGACAGAGATGTATGAAAAATACCCTCACTTGTTTAATTTTCAACTTGAAGTTGTACTTTGAGTGTATGCCTTATACTTGAATTTCGGGAAGAAATTCATTTAGGGAGGGAAGCATATGAAATCCCATAAAAATTGTAAGGACAAATTGGTCTTTTGACCCAAAAAAAATGAATTTGGATGGATTTAGGTCTAAGTTCATTTGGGCAAAAATGTATGAAAAGTTTGAAAATTGGGGTCAAATTGTAATTATTCAAGGGTATTTTTGAGAAAATTTTTAGAAAACTAGGTCCAAATGCAAATAAACAAAACAGTGCCCAATTAACCAGAAGTTGACACATGGCACTACAGTTACGAAAATTGCCCATAAATCCCTCCACTTTTCCTTTCTTCTTCGATTTGGTCCCCAGAGAAAAATCACAAACTGATTTCTGGCGAAGCTTTGTTGAGCCACCTCCGGCCATCGTTGCACCGCGCCACTGACTGACATCAACGCTTAGCTACTGGACGAAGCTCCTGCCACTAGAATCAGCCCCGTTGGAGCCACCGATCGCCAAAAAAATGCAGAAAATGCCGTGGGTTCTTTTCCTCGCCAGAGCCGATTCCGGCCACCATTCGCCGCGAAACTAGTCGCTGTGGACTCGTCTCCTCACGAGAAATCTGATAGTAGGTATCTCGTGTCTCGATTTTGCCCCGTTTGATTTTAATTTCGTTGGACAATTTTGTGTGTAATTAGTTTTGAAATTGAGTTTTCGATCGAACCGTTAGATTTTAAAACTGATATCATTTTTGGAATCTACATTGAAGACGATGAAAAATAAGATATATATTGACTATGTTCTGAAACGGGCCCGAAAAACGAAATCGAACAGCCCAGGTTTGCCTCGATTTACGTGCTATGGGGCCCGCATCCAAATTTGACAAATTATGTATTTAACCTAGGACTTTTGGGTGTTCTGAATTTAGTGGTGAAGTCTGTTGCATGATTTGAAGCTCCGTTTGAAAATCACGTTTTCAAACCAAGGAACCAAAGTTTCGAAAACGATGTCCGCTCTTCCAAACGACATCCAAGCAACGCCAAACTTTCTCCATAGCCTTGTTACGCTAGTTGGATGCTCGATAGAAGTAGGGATTCGATTATTTGATTCAAAAACCAATTTAATTTATTAATCTTATATATTTTTAATAAATATAAAATTTCGTGAAATAATTTATAAAAGTTATGTTTATATCTATTTTTGACCTGATTTAAGATATAAACTACCTAGGAGACATGTCATACTGGTTGGCATATCATATGTACTATTTTGTATCGATTTCTGCAAGAAATTAGATTTTTGGGTTTTGATAGAAAATAGTTATTATAATGCCGAAATTTTTAGAAAATCCAAAATGGTTTGAGAACTCAGTTTTGAGGACTGGAAGTGATTTGATTAAAGAATACTGTGTGGTTATTTTGAGATTTTGTGGAAATGGTGCATATATTTATTTTGTCAATTATGAAATATTCGCATACATTCACACACTTACGTGCCCCACATCGGGTGATCGGACTTACGATGTCCTACATTGGGTGATCGAACTTACGATGCCCTACATCGGGTGATCGGACATACGATGTCCTACATCAGGTGATCGGACTTACGATGCCCTACATTGGATGATCGAACATACGATGCCCTACATCGGGTGATCGGACTTACATCGCCTTTTTAGGTGGCTCGGACTTACGAGTGATCTATTAGGACACTTCGGACATCATGATTGCATACATGGATATATATTGGTTTGTATGGATATGTACTTGTTTTGATGGATGTTACAATAGTTTGAAATGTTTGACCATTGGACTTTGATTTCTGCTTGAGTTTGGTGGACTATTTTGAATGGAATACTGACCATGTAGGACCTTCAACATGAGTATATTTTATATATATGTAGGAACTTGTAATTGATTCTCTACTAGGCATTAGCTCACCCCTTTCCTCTCTTCAGGTGGCACTCAGTATAATTTGGATCAGAAGAGATAAATCGAGGCATTTGCAGAACAACTAGTTATTTCTAATTTGGTAAATTCCTACGAGACTTGTGAAATATTTAAATTTCAGTAAGAATTTGGATTTTATTAAACTTTATAATTAGAATATGAAATCTGGACACGGTTTGTATTACTTATGTCTGAGTTTGAGTGTGAGATGATTTGTGATGTATGACTATTAAAACAATTGTTTAATATGCAGTCTATGTTAAATGAGTGACGCATAACTGTGGGATTTTATTTGTATTTAAATATTTTGTTTAGGTCAGTTTTGAAAGGTTAGAGTCTCCGGGGCAAAATTTTGAATGAATTGAGTCTTTTTATTTAGTTCTTTTTGGTATTTTTAATTTGTGAAATACCCATTCTTTCATTGATCCCGGCCTCGGGTCGTGACAGCTACCGTTCAAGTTTTTCTTAAAATTGAATTTTTCCTAAGTTAAATTTTTCTTAGAAATTCAAATCTTTGTGTTACTACTACTATTATTATTATTATTATTATTATTATTATTATTAACATATATATATATATCATACACATATAGATTGGGTCATTGAGCAGTAAGGAAAAGAAATAATGTTTTATCTTATACCTTTCAAAATAAGAGACAATGGGTATTGAGGGAGATTGAGGACAAGTAGCCAGTCTTTGGAACGATTTAGGAGAAAGGGAAAGGATGAAAAAGACGAGAGAGAGTGAAATTAACAAAAGAGATAGGTGTTTAGAATTCACATATATTCATCCATAATAATGAAAACTTAATCTAATTAAAGGTTTTTGATTTTTTATATTTTTTTTCAAAAAGTGTTTGGTTTTATTAATTGTGTATTTGTGTTTGAGGGGTGTGCTAAGAAAGAATAATCTAGTTGAGAAAAAAGATACTGGTATTTATTATTATATGTCATTATTTATATCATTTCATGTAAGATTATTATTGTCATCAATTAAAAATTAAATGATGGGTGGAAATAGAAAAGAAAAGAAGGTGGACAAAGAGACCCTAATAATTATTGTAATTTTATAATTTCTTCATCTATCTATGATTAAAAACCGAATCAAGTGTACAATATTTCGCTTTATTTTCTATTTATCCATGTGTTTAATGAAGATATTTAAGGGATTTGATTTGTATTTGAATTTTGGGATAGAATTTTTTTAAAGATGGAATAATGAAAAAACCTATAAGATATTTTTAAATAAATTTACATTTTATAAGATGGGTTCACCGCTAAATAATAATAATAATAAAATCAATCAAATAATAATAATAAATTCAATCAAACACTTACTCTACCGTTTTCCTCACCTACCCGACTACCTTGTCTTCCACTCCTGTTCTTTCTTTTTCTTTTTTTTTTTTCTTTCCTCTTCTTTTTTTCTTTTCCCTTTCTATCCTTATCAGTTGTCAACCAACACCCTCTCTATCATTATTCTCCTTCATATTATTTTTCTTTTCCTTCTTCTTCCTTCTCAATAAGCCCAGACCATCCTCCCTCTCATTTTTGTTTAACTCTCCCATTCTCTAAGGCTAAGTTGACACCAAGAGCCCTCCTCAGTGCTATCCACGAAATTCCTCCAGTAAGTTTTTGGACAAGCTTCTAACATATTATTGTAATTATTTTAATTATTTAGAAGTGGTATTATTGTGGATTTTGAATAGATATGGTGTAGGAATAAGGCTGAGCTATAGGGAGAATAGGTAGAATATTTGTGATTATTTTCTAAGTGTTAGTATTAGTAAAATTTAAGTGATGAAATTGGTGTGAATGAAATATTAGGAAAGATGGTAATATTTGAAAGTTACTGCATTTATAAATAGAATCTGTGAGTTAGTATTTTCAAATTTAGAAATACGATATTTTCCTAAATGTTTTAGAATTATCGGTATTTTCATAAGCTAGATTTGGAAAATTGACATTTTTATAATAATTTTGCGAAATAGTTAGTATGAGCCCTGAATGTTATATGAGGAGATAAATCTTGTTGAATCATGAAAGTCAGTGTTTGGTTTGTTTGGAAATTAAATCTAGATCGGAAGAATTTTTTAATTGAAGACGTTGCTATTTTTCTAAATCAGGCCAAAAATGGTATTTTTGTGATATGAAAAGTATTGGGTCTAAACCTTGATTGATAACTAGGAATGGGCCATGGGTTGTGAAATGAAAATGGTATTGTCCTAAATATTTCTAAGGAATAGGTACATTTATAAATAACAAAATTGGTATTTTTATAATACTTTTCGAAAAATGTTATTTGTACAAATATTTCTGTAAAATGATATTTTATAACAGATTCCAGAAAGGTTGATACTTTTAAAAATCTGATTATAAAAGGTGGTAAATCTATAAACAAACACTAGGATTCTAACTATTTACCTAGTCTAATATGGACTTGTGAAAGATGGGCTTTGGACTAAGTTTTTAAATCTACAAAGAGTGACAATTGTGAAAAATAGAATTAACCGTGGGAATTTTGGCTTAAAATATAAATGTTATGGATTTTTGCGTACAAGTACCACAAGCATTCAGTAGCAAAGGTTAGCTCTCTTGGTGAAGTAGGGGATCAATAACCAGCCTTTTGTTTTAAAATTAAATATTTTTATGTTATTTTACCTATTACCAAAATTTCGTGAATTGAATATGAATTATTTGGTTTTGGTAATAAATTAAATATATGTAATATTTTGTAATAAAAATAACTGCATGAAGATTTTTAGATTAGTATATATTACACGTGTTATAGGATCACATATAAGCATTAGCTTAGTATCACGGACGAATACAGATGACTATGACTCCACAATCGGTGCAAGTCCGTAAATGTGCAAGGGAACTGTATTAGGTGGCTGCGACCCCACCTTCGATGAAAACCCATAAACCTGTATAGGGAATTTCCTAGGACACATAATCATATAGTTTAAATTAGAGTATTGTTTCACACGGTGTGAAAGTTGCTTTGATTCGTGATGAGGGATGAGAGCTTATGATTCTCAGTGATTTATGTCATGTATTATATAGTTTTTCGTTATACGATTTATATTACATATCTATGTGATTATATTGCCAAGTTTTGGAACTTATATATAGATATGGTTTATATATGTTTTTATGAACAACTAACTATGCAGGATTTTCTAAAACAAAATTTATTTATAAAAAAAAAAAAGATAGTTGATTTCCTACTAAGCATAGTCATACTCACCCCGTTTTTTTTTTTTAATCTCAAGTTATACAAAGGGTTTTGGAAGTCGGCAGTAGTTTGGACAAAAGACTAGTTGTTTATCTCGTTTTTCTTAATAATAATAGAAGATCAAGTCTAGTTGTGTGATAAATAATAGAACTTGATTAGCATGCAACTACGCTGAGAAATTTGTATTTTCTGTCTATAAAACCTTATTTGCTATTTTAGTACTTTGTGATGATGGTGATGTATGACTCGAAAAATTCTAGTGGTGTATGCATAATTGTGAATTGTGGTTCACTTGTTGAAATTACATTTTTGTAAAATAAATAATTAAGGTTTGCTTGGACATTTTTATAAAATATTTAAGAATTTCTAAATTAGAGAAATTTTCATTCTACCACTAGCCAAGAATTTGGGTCATGACATATAGAAAGTTCTAATTTTGGATCCTAAATTGCTAAAATCATCATTTCTTTCCAGATAAACATGTGAAAATAAAAAACATAATAACTTTCAAGTGTTTTTGAATATCCACATAAGTATTTGGGGCTAAAATCTTTTTGTCTAACCCAAAAAATGTCTAGGGGCACGGTACAGAAATAAGGTTTCACACTATATATTTGTTTAATGTAACGCATACGTGGAAATTCATGTCATTTTACATTAGGATAGTTTTGTACGAAACAATAATCAATCAGTGAAATTGGACAAAATAAAGGTTGATCAGTCATGCAAGTGGACATGGCAAACAAAGGGGGTGCCCGCGCCTCTCTGTCTTTATATATAATGTTGCTCCTAACAAGTGGTAGATCTATTCAATTAAGCTTTGAAGCAAACCACAACTTCAAACGATTGACTTGGTCGTTTATTGCCACTACTCATCAAAAACATTAGTCCACATGGAGCATCAAGGTCCACAAACTGTTCCTCGAGTTCTCATCTTTCCCTTGGCGGCTCAAGGTCATGTCAACTCCATGCTCAAGCTCGCCGAGCTTCTTGTTCTGGCAGGCATCCATATCACCTTCCTCAACACCGATCATATCCACGATCGCCTTATCCGGTACACCGATGTTGAAACCCGGTACTCGAAGTACCAGGGTTTTATTTTCAGGACCATTTCGGACGGCCTCGAGGAGGACCACCCGCGAGCCGGTGACCGGTTCATGGAAGTGGTATATTCGCTGAATGAGAAAACCAAACCGGTTTTTAGAGAGATGCTGGTGTCGGGCAAACTTGGTTCAGCTGATACTCCTTTGGTTACTCATATCATATCGGATGGAATTTTTGGTGGGTTTACTATAGATGTAGCTGAGGAGCTTGGAATTCCCATTATTCATTTTCGGACTATTTTCTGGTCTATTTTCTCTTTTCCGGATCTCATTGAATCCGGCGAGCTTCCTATCAGAGGTAATTCATTAATCTTTGTTATTTCTTTGCTACTGTTTTGGAATGCGTACTGTCTTCAATGCAAACGCCAAAATGCTATATAAAAGAGTTGGTCAAAGGACTGTTAAATAGTGTTATAAAACAAGAAAAATAAGAGTTCGTCACTTTACATATTTACTTTTATTTGAATACCATATTTACTTTGTTTTTTTTTTTTTTAACGATCTAAAAGACTCAAAATGATACGCTTGGATATTGTTCCATGTTCTCATCCCATATGGTAATTACATTCTATTTAAATACCATATTAACCCTTCTTTTAAATTAATAACTATTTTAATTTTAAAACAAACATATTAAATTTCTTTTTATTTGAGATTCAATGGGTGATCTATTGACACCCTACTCCCTTTTCAAAGAGACCTCTTACTGAATTAAATTTCGAGTATTTATAAGAAATGACACTTTTTTTCAGATCAATTTAAAAAATAGTCTTTTTTTACATCTATTTAATAAATAACTATTTTATAATCTTATTTTGATAAATGGCCATTTTTAAGTTGATCTACTTTCTATAAAGTAAATCATTTTTTTAAAAAAATAAATCAAAATTTAAAAAATAAATCAATTTTTTAAAAATAAATCAATTTTAAAAAAATAAATCAATAAATTTTGATATACTAAATATAAAAAATGGTCATTTTTCAAATAATTTTCAATCATGTTTGAAGTCATTTTACAAATTTTGATCCAAGATTTGACCATCTTACTAAAAGGCCCTTAAATTTTTAAATTTCTTGTCCACACTTTTTGGATATATTGAAACTTTATAATTGGTATGTTAAAATAAATTCAGTGAGGTGAAATTAGTTCTGTTCTCCCTCATCTTATTTCTTTCTCACAAATTAGTTTTGAAGAACAAGTCATACCGGTCCATTACAAATCTTTATCAACCTTTTGCATTTCTTTTTTAAATATCACCTTTTTTAGATTTGAAAGATAATTAAAAAATTTATCAGTATTATTCTTCTTTTTCTCTATTTTTTCATAAAATATTAGAGTTCCTTTAGGTCACTATTTAAAGTTATGGCTTATGCCCTTCTCCTTCTCCTTCTCCTTCACCTTTGCCTTATTTCTTTTTTCTTTCTTCAAAGAATTTAAGAGATAAAGTTCTTGAGTTTTTATTTAGAGTTCTGAATTTATTAATCTTAAATTCTAAACTAAAACATCACTAGTACGAAATATTAAATACAAACAAACGGGAAAGAAGAATAACTTGTCTTCTCAAAATCATTGTGATTTGAAATTTATTGTACCATGATTATAAAACTTGATTATATTAAATACAAACAAACGGGAAAGAAGAATAACTTGTCTTCTCAAAATCATTGTGATTTGAAATTTATTGTACCATGATTATAAAACTCAATCAAATTGTATAATATTTTGACTTCTTGAAATTTACAATAAGAGTTAATGAGCTAATTGTTTTGAGAAGGTTGTTAAATTTATTTATTTAAAAAAGTATGTTTTAGAGTGGTAATAAGAAATAAGATTATATTATTTGATTAGATATATGGATATTCGTGTCATTTCACATCATGCATAGCATATTTTCTAAAACAATATATATTATATACATTAATGAGTCATTAAATCAGGTGTAATTAAGAATATAAAAGAGAAGGAGTTTAGAGCTACCAAATCACTAGCTAATCAATAAACAAACCAAAAAGCAACGAAAACCAAATATTTGACGTGACGTGATACACATAATGTTGCCAAATTTACACCCCGTATTGTAGGGGCAAATATAATATTCCAATCCAAGAATGGTTTTCGGACCCCAATGCCAGATCTTGGTACTAATGTGAGAATTTGCACCAGATTCTCTGAACTAGCCATTTCTGTAGCTCCTTCTAGCTAGGTTAGTACTTTCATGAAAGCAAGACCAATATTGACGGTAATATTAATGCAATCGGATGTGGAAACATTTTCTATCTTCCTACAATTCAAGTATTCAACGCTATAAACTGTTTAAAGTATCTCTTATTAGTTTTTTTTTTTTTTTTTTCATGTTCGCGTAGTATTTAATTGTTTCATGATTTTGATTAATCTGATTTGACGATGATAAGCGATTATTATTAATTAGTACATATATAATTGATTGCCACATTTACAAGCTTTGTTATTAATCTTGACATAGTAGATCACTAATTGGACAATACATGTGTTTACCCAAAAAAATAATAATAATTGGACAATATGTAATATTTATTTAATATTGACTTCAAAAATGAAGGAAAGGAAGACATGGGCAGTCTAAGATGCCGAGACCTGCCAGGTGTCTGCCAAGTAAGCGACGTCACAACCAAAGCCGCCGAGCCCGAGCCCCTTCTACTCAACACATTTGAGGACCTCGAAGGCCCAATGGTCTCTCGTATTCGAACCTTCTGCCCCAAACTCTACACCATTGAGCCCCTCCATGCCCACCTAAATGCCAAGCTAGCTTAAAGGAATATTAATGTGTCAACTGGTCAAATTCCCAACAGTCTCTATGACGTTGACCAAAGCTGCGTTCCTTGGCTCGATTCTCAGCCTCCTAAGTCTGTTATCTACGTTAGTTTCGGTAGCGTAACGGTCGTGACACAACACGACCTAATGGAGTTTTGGTATGGTTTGGTGAACAGCAAGCAGCGGTTCCTGTGGGTAATAAGGCCAGACTTGATCGCGAGAGAAGGTGACGATGGTCTGGTCCCAGCGGAGCTAGCAGAGGAGACTAGTGAGAGAGTGTACATGGTGGGTTATGCCCCACAAGAACTGGTGTTGGACCACCCGGCCGTGGGCGGGTTTTTGACTCATAGCGGGTGGAATTCGACGTCGGAGAGTATAGTTGTAGGGGTACCAATGATCTGTTGACCTTATTTTGCTGACCAAGAGATCAATAGTAGGTTTGTGGGCGAAGTGTGGAATATATAGCTTGGATTGGACATGAAGGATGTTTGTGATTGGAAAGTTGTGGAAAAGATGGTGAAAGATCTGATGGTGGAGAGGAGAGAGGAGTTTGCGAGATCGACGGCTGAGATGGCTAAGTTGGCGAAAAAGAGTGTGAGTGAAGGTGGGTCATCTTATTCTAATTTGGAACGTTTGATAGAGGATATAAAGTTGACGGCTACGTGAAATCCTATATCATGAGGGTCTGCAGAGAAGTTGGGCCGCAGCCAAATTTCATTAAATCGAAACTCTGTTATTCATAGTAGCTGTATCTGCAGTAATGGCCCAACTTATCTTATAAAGTTCTATATATTTTTAATATTCTTCACAGATAAATTTACAGTTTCTTCACAAATAAAACAATTAAGGTAGAGTCACATTTATAGTATCCGTAACTCATGGATAGAGTAAGGGACAGAATAGTCTTAATAGCTAAGTTGAAAAGCAACAACTATTAGCTACGAAACTAAATTGTCAAGTTCTTGCAATTACGAAAATGATCCAAAACAATTACAGAGTAGTTAATCTTCAATTATTTATCTACTAAAAAGCAAATGAGGTAGGAGATCATGGCACCAAAACATATCACAGCTAATTCTAAATTCATTTTCTATTCTCGGTGTTGGTATGCCGTAGAGTATAAATATATATATATATATATATATATGGGCACCAATCCAGTAGGTATTTTTTTTTTTTAACCTATACATAGGTATCAATTTGGCCAATGAAAATTTAGCATGCACATTTTTTTATTGTAAAAAGTAAGAGAAAAAAAGAACATTAATGATACATGTCTTTTTATGCACTTCATTAGAGCCATTGGATCATCATTAGATGGTAATCCAATGACTAAAAAAAAAATACATACCCATAGGTAAAGAAAAAAAAAAACCTATTAGATGCAACCTATATATATATATATATGTATTTTTTTTTAATTTTGGCTGGTGGAGAATTTAAGAAGCATCCTCCGTATCGGGAGGATGTGTAATTACTATTAGACTAAGCAGGCAAAAATTAAAGTATCGCGTTCTTATTTAATTTTTTATTTATGTACAAATACTAATCTCATCCAACAACACTTGTCACCTCATACCAAATTCATACAAAACGCTCCAATCCAAGGGACGAAAATCGTCTGTCCTAATAGTCCTTGTTCCCTCCCTGTCACTCGAATGATTTTCTGCCACCTTATCTTAGAATGTAAGCTAAAAAATATTGGATCTATTCTTGTTAACAAAGTGATTTTATAAAGCCGCAGATCTCTTTTACTACAATCAATCGTTTTTTTTTCCTTTCTATTTTTTTTATTTTCTTTCATTTTTTCTATGATCAATAGATCTAGAGTTTTAGGTTTTCTTCTCTTTCATTGTGTCATTTTCTTCCTCTTCTTCTTTTTTTTTTTAAGTGATCACTATCCTCGAATAAAAATAAATATACTAACGTTGTCCTAGAATAATCTAAACTACCGGTTAAACTAAACGAAAGACATAATGTAAATTATTAAATTAATAATCTAATAACTAGAACCAATATAATTTAAACGAGAGGGTGCCACATAAGATCGTGTGCCTCTTTATACCAATCCCGTAGTTAGACTTTCAAAATACCTAGCCGGCCATCAATATTTTTCAGTATTTGCAGTATTTGCCCCGAGTTCAATTATTGTATTTTCTCTCTCAAAAAACATTCAAGATGGAACACCGAGGACCACAAGTAGCTCATCCAGCTAGAGTTCTCATCTTTCCCTTGGCAGCTCAAGGACATGTCAACTCCATGCTCAAGCTCGCCGAGCTTCTTGCCTTGGCAGGCCTCCACGTCACCTTTCTCAACACAGATCACATCCACAATCGTCTTATCCGGTACACCGATGTCGAAACCCGGTTCTCGAAATACCCGGGTTTTCTTTTCAGGACCATCTCGGACGGCCTTGAGGAGGACCACCCGCGAACCGGTGACTTGTTTATGGATGTCGTTTATTCCTTGAATGAGAAGACGAAGCCGGTTTTGAGAGAGATGCTGGTTTCGGGTAAACTTGGTGCGGGTGACAGTTCTTGTGTTACTTTCATCATAGCGGATGGGGTCTTTGGTGGGTTTACTATAGATGTTGCTGAGGAGCTTCATATTCCGATTTTTCATTTTCGGACCATCGCTGCTTGCTGCTTCTGGTGTTACTTTTTCTTTCCTGATCTCGTTGAATCTGGCGAGCTTCCTGTGAGAGGTAATTAATTAAATTTTTTCGTTTTGATTAATTCTGTTTCTGTTTGCGGCATTTTATTTGGTAAGATATTTGTCAACATATAGCTAATGACTAATGTTTGGAAATTGTTCCTTTTTTTAATTTTTTTTAAAAAGGAAACTCATTATTATTATTTCAACAAAGAATAATTACAATCAAAAGTCACCATCTCTTCCATCCAGGTGGGAATATCCTCCACCCACATCGTGGAACAACACTGATTAATTGCTATGTACAATGGCCAACTTGTTGGAATTTTATCCACTCCACATGCGAAAAGATTTGATTTAATTTAAAATAATAATGATAATAATTAATTAAATAAATAATAACTGATGTGATATAATTACTCAGTTTAATGTGAAAAATAAAAAATTGATTTGATATTTTAATATCTAATAATTACTCATTTTCTTGACGAGAAGGAATAGATAAAAATGTTATAAAAGAATTAAAGGATGTTTATCCTAACTCAAGAGAGAAATAAGCTAAATTTTTAGTACGTAAAAATCCATTTCTAAAAAGTCTTTCATAAAGAGGAATAGAATAGAAATTTTAAGTTTTATTTGCTGTTTATCCTATCGTAATCAACAATAATTAGAGGTATGATTGTTGTCTTGTCCTAAGAATTTTTCTAACATAACTCTTTTACAAAATCTCCCAGCCAAAAAAAAAAAAGAAAAAAAAAAAAACGTTCTTATCAACTTCAACACTTCGACTTTAGCAAGTTAACAACTATCAAACTATCTGATACAAGAATTACAGGCCAAATTAAATCCCACTTGTAATAGCCATTGCCTTAGCTAACTCACCTATTCCATTCCCAAGCCTCCAACCGCAAAAGCAATCATAGTCGCTCCCCTTTGTCTTTACGAAGAACAGAGCCAAGCCCAACCTTGCCTTCATGATTTACTCCAGCATCACAATTCAATTTATTCACACCAGCATTTGGAGCTTGCCAACTTTGGTCATTTTTCCTATCCACAGACCCTTTGAAGGCTGCAAAATTGCCTTCGCTCTGCAATACAAATAATTCAGATCCCTACTAAAACCTTCATGAATTTTAGTATTTCTACAAAATCAGATAAGGTTAGATATACATAATGAATTGTTAAACTAAATACAATCTTAAAATCTATCATGCCAAATTGTCAGGAAAGATTTATTAAGAAAAAATCTGTGACTAACCTGGATCCATTATGTTTGATAGCAAATGATGATATCACGTAAGCGAAAGTGATTAATTAAATAGAACCTGAGAGTAGAAGGACTTCCACAGTCAGAGTACTCTATATATACTCAATGAGATCTCTCTCTGTTGATGAAGATAGGAGAAAAGAGTGTACGTTCTTTTTGGCTTGGAGATTAAAATCCTAATAGTTGTATCCTTATATACTAACAACTAATAGAGACCTTATTAATCTTTATTAGACTAGTATTAGGTAACCACACATTACACAGTCTATACTTAATTGGTAATTTCCTGAGCTTATAATTAGAACACTTAATTGGCCATGCTTAATTAGATAACTTTGATATATATAATTGTTATAAAAACCTGTGACCCACAATTAGGTTACACATGTATAACCCTATAATCTCTTATTTGGGCTACATGGGATTTTTCTGAGATAATTATATAATAAAAATTTGAGTGTACACTTTATTGTTGTTTGTTAAGAAATTACTCTTTAAGACAATCTGAACCATTTTGTATATCAACATAAAACTAAAGCGACCTTCATTGCACTTAGGTAGGTAATTAAATCTATCAATGATTACCAAATTAATACAAATAATGACACAGATCAAGTATGGGTGTATGGCATGGAAATTACATGAAAAATGATCTTATAGACCTATTTCCATTTGGTCGTATTTTATGATTCCAACGAATCAACCTTAGTCTTTCACTTTATGCAAAACTGTAAATTTATACAAAACAACACATAGAAAGAAAATAAAAAATAAATTCAGAGTATAAAAGAAAACTATCACTTTTTTGATATCAAATAATAAATGTGTCTTTTTAATATAACTTGTAAAATTTAACTCCTCTAATTCTGAACATCTTTAAATGGTACAACACTTATATGAGCAGTGTGCTCATGATATACCTTAGGCGTTAGACCTTTGGTGAACAGATCCGCCAGTATGGAGTTAGTGCCATTATGTTCTATAGATATTAGGTGATTCTGAACTCTTTCTTTAACAATTAGAAACTTAATATCTAATATGTTTAGACTTTGATGAGCTTCTATTATTATTAGAATATAGAATAACGGCTCTATTATCATAATAAATCTTCAATGGCTTTTCTATGCCATCGACAATTCGTAGCCCAGTGATAAAATTCTGCAGTCATATCCCTTGATTCGATGCCTTATGACAAGCTATAAACTCTACTTCCATGGTAGAAGCTATGGGTGTCTGCCTTATACTCTTCCATGATATAGTTCCTCCGACAAGTAGGTAAATATAGCCTGAAATGAATCTTTTACATTCTAGACATCTAGCATAATTGGAGTCGGAATACCCACGATCTCCAAATGATTAGATTTCCGATAAGTAAGCATATAATCCTTTATTTTCTATAAATATCATAAAACTCTCTTTGCTACTGTCTAGTGATCTATACCTAGGTTGCTTAAATATCTGCCTAATACTCAAACTATATATGCTATATCTGGATGCGTATATACCTAAGCATACATCAGATTCCCTACTGCAGATGCATAAGGGATCTTTTGCATTTCTTTAGCTTCAAACTTATTCTTGGAGCATTGAATGAGATTGAATTTATCATCCTTAGTAATAGGTGTATCTCTTAGGGCATATTTTCTCATCTAAATCTATCAAGTATGTTTTTGGTATAGTTGAGACCATAGATGGATTTATTTAGTTTATAGACCATAGACTTTGGATCTCCAATTACAAAATTTTCAGGTTGTACTATATAAATTATTTCTTCAATATTACTATTGAGAAACGCAGTCTTTACATCTATCTGATATAATTCTAAATCAAAATGAGCTACTAGTGCCATAATTATTCTGAAAGAGTCTTTCAAAGAAACTGGAGACAAAGTTTCTTTATAGTCAATGCCTTCTTTCTGAATGAAACCTTTGGCAATTAGACGAGCCTTATATCTTTCAATATTGCCTTTCGAATCCCTTTTGGTTTTAAAAATCCATTTATAATCAATGGGTTTCTTTTTTACTGGTAATTCGTCGAGTTCCCAAATGTTATTATCTTTTATGAATTTCATTTCATCTTCCATAGCAGCGATCCATTGTTTGGATTTTGAACTTTATTTGGCTTAAGTAAAATTGATTGGATCATTTTTCACTCCTATGTTAAACTCATGTTCTAGGAGATAGACGATATAATCATCTAGAATCATATTTTTTTCTCCTAATAAATCTCTTTAATGGCACTTCCTCTCGAGGTTGTAAAGGTTGCTCTTCAGGAGTAACTTCCTCATGTGGAACAGGGAGTTGTAGAATATTATCTTGAATTTTCTGATTTACTTCTTGAATAATATCAGATAAATGAGTCTGATCAACTTCAATAGCAACTATAGGAAGAGAAACAAATTCCTCTTCAAAGACAATATATCTTGCCTTATCTACCCCTCCACCTTAACATCCTCGAGGAATCTCGTATTACCCGTCTTGAAAAAGGACTTGTTAGAGGGATCATAGAATTTGAAATCTCTTGATCTTTCAGCGTAGCTAACAAAATAGCATCTTATTATTATTGAGCTTAGTTTCTTTTCATATAGTCTATATGGCTTTGCCTCAGCTGGACAATCCCAAATATGCAAGTGCCTAATATCAGGCTTCTTGCTTGTCCATAGTTCATATGGGGTCTTAGCTACTGATTTGCTGGGTACTCTGTTGAGTATATAAACTGCAGTTTTATGTACTTTTCTCCAGAGTGATTCAGGTAAAGAGGATTGACTTATCATGCTCCTCACTACGTCCTTAAGTATTTGGATTCATTACTCAGCCACACCATTTATGCTAGGTTTTCCCAATATTGTGTATTGTCGGATGATTCTACATTCCTCTAGGTATTGGGAAAAGAGTCCTGGACATTGTTTACTGGATCCATCATACTTACCGTAGTATTTACCACCACGATAGGATTTGACGGCTTTAATTTTCTTGTCGAATTAATTTTCAACTTCAGCTTTGAAAGCTTTAAATATGTCCAGGGGTTGAGACTTCTCATGAATTAAGTATAGGTACCCATAGTAAGAGTAATCGTCTATGAACGTGACGAAATACTATTGGCTATTCCATGAAGCCGTAGGGAATGGACAACATATATTAGTATATATCAATTCTAAGACACCAGAACTCCAATTAGCACCAAATTTACGTACATTTGTCTATTTACCTTTAATACACTCAACGCAAATTGTGAAGTTTGTAAGGTCAAGTGGCTCAAGAATTCCATCTGATACAAGATTTTGAATTCTCTGTTTAGAGATATGTCCAAATCGCCATAACATAGAGAAATTCTCAATAGTTTTGTGTTTTATACCACATTTCTCGACATGCAAAATTTTATTAATTGAGGTAATAGTATCGATTTTATATAGGTTATCAATCAAAGTACAAGTCGCAATAATACTGAAATTTTGAAAAAGACTAAATTTATTATTTCCAAATGAACAAACATAACTAGATTTATCTAAAATTGAAATGGAAATTAAATTCTGTCTAAATGAAGATACAATGAATGTCTCATCCAAATCCAAAAATAAATTGGAATCTATTTGCAACCTAAATAGACCTATTGCCTCTACTGTAGCTATGTTGCCGTTACCCACATAGATGTATCTTTCAGCATCACTTAGCAGACGGATTCTCAAATAACTCTGCATAGACATACTTATATGAGTAGTGGCACTAGTATCCACCTATCAAGTATGACTAGATACAGAAGTAAAATTAACCTCAGAACAGATAAAATTGAGAAGTTTACCCTTCTTAACATGCCAGGTGGCGTACTTGAGATATTCCTTCTTCATATGTCCTGTCTTCTAACAGATTAAATAAGTTAATTCCTTATCTTGTTTCTTTTGCTCTTTATTTTGTGAAGTCCCAGATGTAGCTCCTTTATCCTTAGTCCTTTTTCTTATCTTATCTTGAGATGTTATTGTCAAATAAGCATTCTTTATCTTATCTCGCTTTAATCTATCTTTTTCTTGCACATACTGAGATATGAGCTCATTAAGAGTCCATTTTTCTTTCTAGGTATTGTAGCTCAATATAAATTGACTGAATTATGGTAGAAGAGATAGTAGAACTAATTGCAAGAGCAAGTCATCTGACAGCTCTAACTTAAGTACCTTTAGTTTTGTAGTCAGATAGACATCTCCATAATATACTTCTTTATGTTCTCTTTACCTTTATAATGTATAGCAAGCAAATTGGTCAGCATGGTACTTGTTTTTCGCTTTTTCATTCCTTTGGAAACATTTCACAATTGCGTTAAGGAATACCTTAGCATTATCAACCTCTAGCACAACGCCCTTAATGGTCTCAAGTATAAAATGTTTCATGATTATAAGACTCATACGATTAAAACATTCCCATTGCTCAAAATTTTTAATAGTCATAGTAGAACTTTCATCTGTAAGGGTAGCATGTTGTTCTTTCCTGAGTGCAAGGTCCAAATTCATATAACCGAGCACAATCATAACGTGCTCTTTCCACTTCTTAAAGTTTGTGTCATTAAGCATAGGAATTGAATTCAAATTAGCACATATATTTGAAATAAAAACTGAACAGAGAATAAAAAATAGAAAATAATAGCTCACACTAAAATATACCATAAACTAAGCATACAAAATAATAAAATATACTGGCATGACATATAACAGATAAATATATAAGGTAGGCTCCCTTCACAAGATACCTAAAACAACATCAGTAAGTCTTCCTTTGGGCGGACTTATTAACTTATATGTAGTACTCTCTAGTGCAGTAATCAAATATTAACAGTAAATTCTGTCAAATGGTAAATCTTCTTTTGGGTCGATTTACTATCTACATGGAATCTTAATAACCATCACATATTTATTACTTCAGGTGTGTTCATTATTCGACTAAATAATCACCTTCTTTTAGGCCGGTAATTATTCTTATGAATAATAAATACACAATCATTCAAATATCTCAAAACAAATAAATTTACGCAATAGAGGTTACTTTGGCAATATGTTGTTTCAACTCATCTATTTCAAAATATTTAAACAAATAATGTAAAGGAAATTAACTAAAGTCTCGAAAATTGACTAAAAAATAGCTAAAAACTGAAAAATTTTCTTTAATGCAGCAATCGGTCGACCAGTTGGTAGAATTAGTAAACTAATTCTGCCATTTCAGTTGACCAAAAACCATAGAGACCAAATTGTGATTTTCGACAACTTTCCGTCTACTGAATTTGTCAGATTCGATATTTCTGAAATTAGCTCGTCACTTTACCAATCCTTGAACCAAATACAATTTTTTACAGACAAAGTGAGTATCGTTTTAGTTCTTAGTAGGTCAAAAAAGGTTGAAACTCCATGGTTTAAATAAAAAATGACCAAAATCTTCTCAAAAATTGACCTAAAAATCAAAAGTTTGCTGAAAATAATCTTGCTAGAATAGTATTTTAGGTAGACTAAAAACAGGAATCGGTCTGCTGAAAACACTGTTCCAATACAAATCTGGAATTTCGCAGAGCCGCTTTGATGGCTTCAAACATCAAAATATACCCGAAGATGATGTTTTTGGCCCTAAATCTGAAATGCAAATGACCCATAAGCGGAACCTTACATTCATAGTATCAAATAATTCAACAAATCATGCAAATCACATTTTATGCATATATAATCTAAACCCTAAAATTACAAATAGGTATAGATTACGAAAACTTCAATCATGCATGATTAATCTAATCGATTTAACATAAAATCTTGCTCTGATACCACTTGTTAGATATACATAATGAATTATTAAACCAAATACAATCCTAGAATCTATTATGCTAAATTGTCAGGAAAGATTTCTTAAGAGAAAATTCATAACTAACCTGGATCCATTGTGTTTGACAGCAAAGAATGAGATCGCGTAAGCAGAAGCGATTGATTAATTAGAACATGAGAGTAGAATGTCTTCCATAACTAGAATACTCTGTATATTCAATGAGATCTCTCTCTATTAATGGAAGCAGAGGAGAAGAGCACACGTTCTTTTTGGCTTGAGGATCGAAACCCTACTAATTATGTTCTTATATTCTGACAATCAATAGAGACTCTATCAATCTTTATTGGTCAAATCTTAGGTAACCACATATTACACAATCTATATTTAATTGATAATTTCTTAAGCTTATAATTAGATTACTTAATTGGCTCCACTTAATTAGATAAGCCTAATATGTATAATTGTTATAAAAACCTGTGGCCAACCCTACAGATAAACCACATAATCGATCACAAAGGCCAAAAGTAAATCCTCATCGAAAAAGGCTTTTACTTTGTCTTGCAGAACATCAAAAAACTCCTTAGCTTTTGTTATCTCTCACACCATCCTCAGACCAAAGATTCCAAACAGCCGTAGGAGCGGGACAATCTACCAAAGCATTGTATTCAGTTTCAAAATCTTTATCACACTCTGTCAAGAAATGAAGTGAGAAATCTTCCTTCTAAACAAGTTACTGCGAGTAGGGATGATATTCTTACAAGCCTTCCAAATAAAATTTTTTATCTTGCCTGGAATCTGTAATTTCCAGATTCTTTTCCACCAACCCACATTTTTCAATAAACAAGAAGGCCGTGATGTTTTGCCCTGAATCCGATATCAGTTTTATATAACTGAGTAAAATTGTTCCATGTTCTGATTAAGTACAATAATTACCACTTAGTTAATGACATATTTTATAAATACCGCGGATCGAAGATAGCTAGGAAGACGATTCACTTTAACCCCAGAAACTTTAGTGGTATTATATAACCAACAATATTCCCCCCTCAAGTCAGAGATATATTTTAGTACGTCAATAATGCCATTTCAAAGTTCCAGACGTATAAAATGCATCACCTACGTACTGTATTTGTTATTATTATGATTATTATTTTTACTAACAAGAGAAGCTTAAAAATATTGTGGTATCTTAGCCTAGTGGTAATAGTTAATAACACCTCCTCCTAATATAAAGAACTTCAACTCGCATCCCTCTTCTAGCCATCATTCCTGCTCCTTGCAAATGTTCTTCTATGAAAACAGGACTATATAATTAATGAGGGAAGTTATGGTATCGCATATGAAACGGAATTTTTGAACCCAAATTTTTAAATGATTTTGATATGCATTATAGCATTCAGAAACGAATAGTCTAATTACTCATTAGAGAATTGTCATGCATATTTATTAAAAGCTTTGGTTATCGATCTTGAAATAGTTGCATAATTAAATATTTTTAATGAAAAAAATAAAGGAAAAGAAGACATGGACAGGCTAATAAAGGGTGTCCCGGGCATGGAAAGCTTTCTACGTTGCCGAGACCTGCCTAGTTTCTACCGAGTGAGCGACATAACAGACCCATGTCTCCACATGATTTCTGAAGTAACCCACCAAAGCCGTCGAGCCAAAGCCCTCATACTCAACACTTTCGAGGACCTCGAAGGCCCTGTAGTCTCCCGTATACAATCCACGTTCTGCCCCAAAATATACACCATTGGGCCTCTCCATGCCCACCTAAACGTCAGGCTGCCCAAAAATATTACTAACGGGTCAACGGGTCAATCTTCCAACAACCTCTACGACGTGGACCGAAGCTGCCTCACCTGGCTCGATTCTCAGCCTCTCAAGTCTGTTATATACGTTAGTTTTGGCAGCATTACAGTCGTGATGAAACATGACCTAATGGAGTTTTGGCATGGTTTGGTGAACAGCAAGCAGCGGTTTTTGTGGGTAATACGGCCTGACTTGGTTGAGGGAGAAGGCGGCAACGATTCGATCCCGGCGGAGCTGGCGGAGGCAACGAGGGAAAGAGGGTGCATGGTGGGTTATGCCCCGCAAGAGGAGGTGTTGGCCCACCCGTCTGTGGGCGGGTTTTTGACCCACAACGGGTGGAATTCAACATTGGAAAGTATAGTTGCAGGGGTGCCAATGATCTGCTGGCCATATTTTGCAGACCAGCAGATCAATAGTAGGTTTGTGAGTGAAGTGTGGAAGCTTGGATTGGACATGAAGGATGTTTGTGATAGGAAAGAAGTAGAAAAGATGGTGAATGATCTGATGGTGGAGAGGAGAGACGAGTTTGCGAGATCAACGGCTGAAATGTCTAAGTTGGCGAAAAAGAGTGTGAATGAAGGTGGGTCATCTTATTGTAATTTGGAACGTTTGATAGAGGATATAAGGTTGACGACCTAGTCCAGACCCTAGATCATGAAGTCTACTGTTGTTAATCATACAAGCTGTATTAACACGAATTGCCGGACTTTTCTTATAAAGTTCTGTAATATTTAATATCCGTCAGAAATAATTAAACATTTTTTTTATTTGTGTCCCGCACCTTAATTCAATCTTGTTTGTATTTTAATTTAAATAAAGCAATTAAAAATTGTAGAGTCTCAAAAAAAACTCAGTAGCATAAATAATTAATGAGATTAAGATTTGTTGTCTTGTTTTGTTGTGTCATGTGTTGTCATATCC
Organism: Parasponia andersonii; assembly: GCA_002914805.1. Lineage (NCBI taxonomy): Eukaryota > Viridiplantae > Streptophyta > Magnoliopsida > Rosales > Cannabaceae > Trema > Trema andersonii. The sequence goes on from JXTB01000170.1 coordinate 301,294, forward strand.
ACTTAAACATGGACTAATAATAGGAGTACGATCTGCTATCACAACTTGCTGTGACATTAGCTGTCTCAACCAATAAAAATTTGACAACTTAACAAACCCAAGTTAACTTGTTTAAGAGGCATCAAGCTAAAACAAGTTAACCTCACTTTTCCGTTAAACACGTTCCCATAAAAGGTCAAAATTATGCTCTTACTTAAATATTATAATAACCAAATTGTGGAAGAAAATTAGGTGGAGGTGCTTTGTCATTTTAGAGAGCAAAAAGCTGAAGTAAATTCAGTAATCATGTGTTGGAGAGAATAGCTTTCTGGATTCTTCTATTTATCCGTAAGGTGAGTTTAATTCATTTCTATTCTTTTCAATTTTTACTTTTCTAGAAAATATATTCTTTTCATTCGTTTTTCTTTTAAAAAATAAACTATCAAACCTTCTCTTATAATGCGATGGTTGAAGATCAGATGGTGAAAATGGTGATTTTTGTTGGAGGATGGTGACCGGAAGGAAACGCCAAGCAAGGGGCTTGGCAATGTTATTGAAGTACCTTTATAATCCTTGTTTCTTAAGTAAAAATGGTCTGGGACTTGCTTACAAAGATAACAGCCAAAAAAAAAAAAAGTTCTAATTTTGCATTATTTTGGGGGATTGGTTGTAGATAAACTCAGAGAAATTAAAGAAATTTGTGCTGTGCCTGCACGATGTTTGATAAAATTTCGTATAAAAAATTTCTATTTTTTTTAACTCATTCTAGTGAGCATGCATGCTGAGTCGCAGGACTTACTTTTGTTCTTTCATGTATGTTCTTTTTGGCAATTCCATGTTTGATATGGAACAGTCTTTTGGTTGTCTTTTCAGAATTTAGATCCTAGATGATACCTTCGCTTTTCAGATGCAACAATTGCTGGGAATCAGCTTGACCATTTACTTTTGAGTACCGAACTCCAAAAATGTTTCATTTTAGCTTTATGTAAATGTGTATAGTATAATATATGAATATAAGCAATGTACTACTCTTGCTACTAGTTTTATAGTAATATTCTTAAATATGGTAAAATATAGCCTTCCATGTCCTTTTTTTTTTTTTGCGGTGAAAGTACACATACTCTGTGTAGGAGGGAAATAAACATACATTATTATATATAGCGTTGGCAAGACTATTCAATCAGCATTAACTGTTGGATAAAAATGGGTAAATAGGTTAAGGAAACAATTTGGGCTTGGCTTGGGCTTGGAAGCCCAAGTGGATTTTATAGATTAAATTTGTTATAAAACCCATTTTTATGGACCATTTTGAAGCTAAAAATTGAGTGGGATCCACATCTTGTTGATGAAAGATCTTAGTGAATTCTTATTCTCCTCTGCGAGGAGATCGATTTCGTATATTCATACGCTCAAAATGGTGCACGGATGAATGAAAAATTATTGCTCAAAAGTGCACCATTGAAATGAAAAATGAAAGGAAAATATTATAATCCCACATTGGTGGGAAATGCATGGTGCAAGTGGTTTATATAGAACCTTGTTTTGTGATGGTGGTAAGAATAACAACCACAGATGCTCTCTCAGGCGCGCGCAGGGGGGTGCAAATCTTCGGGGTTGGGCCTGAATTTGCATGGGCTCGTGTGTGCCCGCACCTGCGGACACGAATGTCGGGCCGAAACTTGGACCATAGTAAGCCCAACCTTTTGTTGTGGCCTAATGTTTTTTTTTTTCATTATGAACCAGGAACGTTTTGGATTTTATTACCCATAATGACTGGAAAACGTTTTTGAGATTAATGGATTTCTGGTTTTGCTACCAAGTCCCTCCTTGGAGACTATAAAAGGTGAGCTTCCCCTCTTCATTCTACACACCAAAAAAAAAGAACAGAAGTCTTCTTCTCTTTGCCATTCTCTCTCAAGTGTTCTTGAGTTCCTCAGTTTTTTTTTTTAGCTAGACCTTTTCGAGTGTTTAGAAAATTTTGAGTTCAAAGCTATCCAGTTCGTAGAGTGGAGATGTTGGTGCTTCACCTGCTGCTCTTCGTCGTTGTATCCTGGGAGACTGACGCTTGCAAATCCTCAAGCATTCTGGTGGAGGGAACGAATCAGTTTTAAGGACTCTGTGTGGAACACAGCCCTCGACGGTCAACAATCCTTTGTATTGAAGTGCTATCGAAATTCTACTCAAAATTGGAGCATAATATTTCGGTAACAATATTTATCGAAAACATTTATTATAAACGTTTGTAACCTTATATATTGCATGCTACAAGCGGTGTGACATTTAACAACTATAATTGATCAAAACTAGAAAATAAGTAGTTTCAGTAAGAACAGAATATTAAAATTCGAACACTGTTAAGCATATAATACTTCAAGTATGTAACCCTCATTAAGTACCAGTTTATTAATAAATATGTTGGTCTGTTTTATTTTTTCTTTAAAATTAAATATCTAGAAATTATATATTGTATAATAACTCTATAAAAGTTGTTTACACTCTTTTACTCGTTAAAATGTATGTCTTTGGGTATATCTTTGTTTTTAGACAATTTACGTTATTTTTTATATTAGGTATTTATATTTTAGTTTTATTTATTCTTACTTTTTTTTTTTTTAGAGTCGGTGCTGAGGACGATTTCAGCCGTCGGATCGACGTTATGCTTCAGCTGATGGGCGCGTACAGATCACGTGCGGAGAAGGAGAGTGAAGTGGAAGGACCAGAGGTGGGACCCTTGCGGAAGAAAGGTGGCTGGGTACTTTTGGGGGTATCGGATCTTGTGCTCCCCTATACGTACAACTGGTTTTTTTCTCCAGTGAAAAGAAGCCATGTCACTTAATTGAAAGTCAGATTTCCTTTGCCCAATCAACTCCTAGATTCATGCTGAGGTCACGTATTTGATCCGCACATGATAATTCTCTAGGTGTCAGATTTTGAATAATACGTGAAATAAAGAGAAAGAGAGAGAGATTTTGAATAGGAAATTGATACATCACATTAACCAATTAGAATAGAGCTTTGAAATCCGTAGACGTTACTCCATTTATAAAAGGACTGTGGGAGATTAGAAAAAAAGGACATCATTCTAGAAACACTATAGCCTATATAGAGACGCCCACTGGGTACGAGGACACATCACAGAAAGATCCATTTCGGAGTACGGTACGACACGAGACACGGTAAAAAAAAATTTATTTCGAGTACAATACAAAATGACTTTTGGTCGTGTCAAGCACGACAAGAGTTCGTGATGAGATGACTTTGGGTCATATAAGTACAACACGAGATATTGAACCGTGTTCTTTAATTTTTGGGTATTATGGATTATAAAGATACATCATGATCTTAAGAACAAGTTTGGCACGTGTCTTATACGACCCAAAAAATATAAAAAGTATGATTTTAAATGTTTTGAAAAATATTTATTTTTATTTGTTATGTTATTTATATCTATAAATTTTGTACGTATTTTTAGTTTTTTCTTAATAATAAACTTATTTTTTTTGTTCGTTGTTTTAAAACTAATTTTATATTAGTGATTTTTAACTAAATATATTATTTTTCAAATAATTATTAATATATTACATATTTTGACTATTATTTTAAATCAAAATATAATTATTTAATTAAATACTTTTAAAACATTCAAAAAATATTGGCAGTCACAACAATTTAATAGGTCGATCAAAAATACATTAGCACATCCACTAACACATTTAGCACACTACATTCGGAACGATAAGAACCTAGTATAAGTACGAGTATAACACGTATACAACACGAGATGTGTCTGTGTTTGTGAGCCATGTCGAACTTAGAGTTTTAAAACTTAAGCTAGCACGATGTTTTGTTGAGTCGTGCTAAGTGCGACACGAATTACGAGCAGGCTTATATTTCATGGATTAGGTCGGCACAACACGGCCCATTTGACATCTCTAAGTCCATAGAGAGAAGGTCGGTGGGAGAGAGAGCAGTGGAGAGAAGCTTCATTAATCACAATTTTCTTATTTGATTTTATTTTTAGTTTTAGATTTATATTTTTTTAGGATGTTAAATTTAATATTTTTATTTTTCTTAGTCTAGTTATATTCTATATTTCTTTTCTGGGACTAGGTGTAGCCTAATCATGATATTTTAAATTTTTCTTTCAATTTAGTACATGAATTACTTTTCTTAATAGAGTTTTCAATTCTGTCTACTAAATAGATGATTTATTAATCATAATGAAACCGAAAGGAGATTTATGTGTTAAGTTCATTGGATTGAAAGACATAAATTACATGTAAAATAAAAATATATTTACATAATTTGTGTAGTTGCTATATGAGTTTCCATAAATCATAATGAATTCATGATTAGTTTAATTTACATAGGAATATAGTGAATTGGTAATTAAGGATGTTTTTGCTTGAACTTGAGAGAGTATAGTGAATAAAGTAAGGAATCTCGACTATCAATTAGGGGAATAATTTTAAGCTAATAAGATAGAGAATTTTAAAGTGAATTAGTTACAGCGAAAATTAGAAACCCTAGGTTAATTTTCATTGATTTAAACCTTGTTTGATTTTTGTTTTACACTCTCTTTATTTTAATTTTAATATTTGTTATTTTAATTGTATTTAGTTTATTTTTAGTTTTTATTTAATTTTTTTCTTTAATCGTTTAATTCAAATAAAACTAGGGTTAACAAAATTTCAATAACTAGTAATTTAACGTTCTTCATGGGACGATACTCATACTCATTCTATATTACTTGTTACGATAGTTTGCGTGTTTATGAATTTTACACAACATCTATATATGGTACAGAAATTATATATTATTTTATTAATAAATATTTTGGTCTGTTTTATATATTTACTCTCATTATCTAATGAATATTTTACCATGAATCATACCATATCAATCAGTTAAAACAATTCCTATTTATTCTATATAAAAGTATAAAACAGATCGAGCCCTTTCCTTAATATTTTTTTGGCAAAATCAGTTATTTACTCGTATTAATGTCTGAGTGTCAATTGTAAGCTTGATCCACCGATAAAAACATCAAAGATGGCATCAACTATTTGATGAGGCCATGGGGCTAAGTCCAATGCTGAGTTTTATCACCAGTATTAATAAAATTCAAAATCAGATAAATAATTAAATATCACATATGGTTCCTAATATTTAAAGTTGTATGGCTTAACTCCCGGAGTTAAATTTTTTATAACACTAGACTCTCCATTCTTGTTCTGAAAATCCTAATCTTCTTGTTGAATTTGATTTCCCTAGCTAGGAGCTTCTGGGTTCCAATCTTTACCAAAGTCACGAGAAAGCACGAAGCAATTTCTTTGGTGCAGGTTTTGAATTGAAAAGCCACATCACAATAGTTTGCTTAATTGCAAGAATTTGAACCCTAATATGAACAATTTGAGTGTATCGAATCGTATCCAACCAAGTATCTGCCAAATAGTTTAAAAGTCAGCTTTTATAATTTGTCAAACTCTTAAAATGATTACATACATTGGAGTTCTCAACGCACATGTATAGTGGTTTGTTTCTATAGTGGTCAATATTCAAGATGGAACACCGAGGACCACAAGTAGCTCATCAAGCTAGAGTTCTCATCTTTCCCTTGGCAGCTCAAGGACATGTCAACTCCATGCTCAAGCTCGCCGAGCTTCTTGCCTTGGCAGGCCTCCACGTCACCTTTCTCAACACCGATCACATCCACGATCGCCTTCTCCGCTACACCGACGTTCGGGCCAGGTTCGCCAAGTACCCGGGATTTCTTTTCAGGACCATTCCGGATGGCCTCGAGGAGGACCACCCTCGAGCCGGTGACCGGATTACGGATGTGATTTTCTCCATGAACGAGAAGACGAAGCCGCTTTTGAGAGAGATGCTGGTTTCGGGTCAACTTGGTTCGGATGAGAGTCCTTTGGTCACTTACATCATATCAGATGGCATCTTTGGTGGGTTTACAATTGACGTAGCTGAGGAGCTTGGTGTTCCCATCATTCATTTTCGGACCGGCTCTGCAAGCGTCTTCTGGTCTTTCTTATTCTTTCCTGATCTCATTGAATCCGGCGAGCTTCCTATCAGAGGTAATTCTATTAATTCTCTTTTAATCTCTTTCTTATTGCTCTGGCATGTGGACCGCCTTCAATGAAAACGCCAATTTGCTAATTTTATGCTTCGGAAAAATCAGCATATTGCTCGGGTGATAAGTTGAACATGAGAACTGGACCGTATTGCAATATAGAGACTCAAAACAGACATTTTTCCAGCTTCTTTCAAGCTTAGTTCTTCTACATACAGAACAAGTCTAAAGATCTCCTCAATACAAAATTATGTGTTGATGCCAAATCTAGCAATCTACTGTTAAAACGCCAAATTTAGCGTGACAAAGTTGTGTGTTAAGTTGATTTACCTTAGCTGAGTTAGTCAAACTCTAGTTTAGTGAAAAGTATAATCAATGATTCTACTAATCAGATAAGGATTGTGAATGAAAACTACCCCATTTGCCGAAGCGTGCTCTGCCATTTTCCTCTGTTTCTCTCTAAAAATTGCAGCAATATTTCATGCCTTTTTGAGTTTCATTAAACAACATTCTACCGTTGTTTGTCAGATGAAATTGCAGCGAACATCTAATGAGGACAGTTACGCTCGCTTTAGTTACTAATCTTAAAATAGTCTACTGTTGTACGGTCTAAAATCCTAAGGTTGCATATGATGTATATGTGACCTCCTCTGTGAAGGATATGTGCGACCTTCCACATATAGAATATATGCGACCTCCTCTGTGATGTTTACATGCGACCTCCTCCGTGATGCTTGCATGCGACCTCTTCTGCAGGTTTTTGTGCGACCTTCTCCGTATAGTTTTCCTTAATAAACAGGGAACCCATAGGAAAAGGGAAACACAAAAACACTATAGAGGAAACCTACAAGAAGAGGGAAACAAGTAAATGCTGTGGAAGAAGCCTACAAGGAATGGGAAACTGAAGACTCCTAAAACTGAAGATTCCTATTTGCGATTAAGTTATCCTTTTCGAGTAGTTATCCAATTGTATTGTTTATGATTAACTAGTTATCCATTTTGAATAATTATCTAATTACTTAATTGGATAATTACCCAATTGCATAGTTACCCGTTTATTCAATTAGGATCTTAGAGACATAAGGAACCTAAGGGGATAAGGTCACTACAATCTATATAAAGGGGGGCTCTATGTTCCGAAGAGATCATCACAAATTCTGGGCAGAAACAAGTCACAGAAAATAGAAGTCAGAGCAAATACACGCTTAGGGTATTCCAAACTTTGGGTAGTCTAAGTCTCGAGCATTCTTCAATAGCTTTCGAGTATTGTACCCTTGAATATTCATCAATATAGTGAGAAAACAGTGGACGTAGGCTCATCTTTTTCGGGGCCGAACCACTATAAATCTCTCTCTCCTTATTTGCTTTGATTATTTACTTCAATTTACACAAGCCACATCTCTTAATTATTCATAAATTTATTGTTGATAAAACCTCCATCAACAATTGGCGCTAGAAGGAGGGCTATTCCGGCAGAAATATTTGTCAAATTCCACCTTCTCGATAATGGCAAATACCAGAAACACTACCAGAGCCGCCGGGACTAGCCAAAATCAGCCTCAGAGTACTGCTGCTACACAGGCAGACCCCGCACCAGAACAGCCTACTATGACGGCAACAGAGGACCTATCACGAAGACAGGATCGCATGGAGGAAACGCTCGTGAACCTCCAGCAAGTCACTAACCAGATCAACGACACTCTGCGACGACTTGCTGAAGGGCAGATGGTGACTCCACCACAACGTGAACGTCCCAAAGAGCGTCCTGCTCAATCACCTGCAAAGGGACTACAGATTCCCGAGACAAGAAGACGCGACCAGCCAAGAACGCAACAGGAGCATCGTGAAGAACGTACCTCCAAAGGAAAAGGCAAGGTCGCAGATTTGCCTCTAGAATCTCGTACGGAGAGTTCGAGTACGAACCGAGGTCGTACACAGCCCTCCCGTAAATCCAACAACGACCAGGATCGCTTGAGCAGCGAACAAAGACGATCCTCGAGAAGTGTCTTCGAAAGAATCAGCAGGGAGTCAAGACAAGATCCCGCTGACCTAAGGCAGTACTTGGAGCGACGACGTGATCACGGTCAATCTGTGTCGCATCATAGCGACCGCAGCCGGTCTCGTCGCACCCTTACACTGGATTCCTCTCGTGGGACACAGAAGACCTTACCCGACCAGCCCGCTGCGAAACAGGAAAACGAACAAAGGTCGCTCATACCACCAGCAAGGAATGATGCTTTCCCTCTGAACGTCGACGTTCACAATTTACGGATCGCGTTAGATGCACTTGCTGGCTGGGATGACGAGCTCGCTGATGGATATCGCCAGTCGCCATTTAGCGAGGAAGTTCGAGCTGCAGCCCTTCCCACCGGATTCAGACTTCCCACAATCAATACTTTCGATGGAAAGACTGATCCGCAGGATCACATGGATCACTTCAGCGACCTGATGGAGCTTCATCGGGTTAATGATCATGCTCGCTGCAGATGTTTCGCTGTAACCCTTTCCGGAGCAGCAAAGAAGTGGTTCCGAGGGCTCAAACCCGGTTCGATTTCATCCTGGCAACAACTGCAGACGGCGTTCTTAAGACAATTTCAGGCCACAAAGAACTTCACTGTTCCGCTTGTAAGTTTATCTGCAATCCGACAAGGTCCAGAGGAGACTCTACGATCTTATCTCAATCGATTCACCACAGAGTTAGCGAAGGTCAACAACCCCCCTGAAGGAGGAGTTCTTACTCTGGCAGGGGTGCGACCAGAAACAAAGCTCTGGGAGGAGTTGCTCGAGAGAGAGTGTAGAAACCTCGAAGACTTCTACCGAAGAGTTGGTCGTCACCTAAGGTTAGAATCTTCCCGTAAGAACCTTCAGAAGACCAAAAAAGGGGGAAAGACGGATGCGGCAAAGGTTGCGGTCATCACCGACAACAGCGGTAGCGGTAAGAAGAACAAGAGGAGCAGTGATCAGACCAATGAGAACCAGCCGAGGCCTAAAAGGCAGGAGACTGCAAGGGCCCCCATGAGGTTCACCAACCACACCGAATTAAACGCTCCCATAGATCATATCTATGCGGTCACAAACCAACAGGAGCGATACCGTCAACCGGGGGCGATGAAACGAAAAAGGCCAAAGCGTGACCCCAACAAGTTCTGTCGGTATCATAATGATATTGGACATGATACTAATGACTGCTTCGCCCTGAAGGATGAGATCGAGAGGCTAATTCGAGAGGGACGGTTGCGACAATATACCAAACAGAGTGAGGGAAGGCGAGAAGAAGACCAACAGCGACCTCTAGAAATCAACCGTGAAGTGCGAACTATTTTCGGAGGGCCGCACGTTGGAGGGGATTCCAAGCGAGCACAGGATAGATACGCACGAGAAGCTCGGCAGCAGCCGTTGACCAACGTTATGCACCTTGACCAGCGACCACGCAAGCTCCAGCGAGTGCCGGAGATGGATATTACCTTTACAGAACAAGATGCAAGGGAGGTCCATTATCCGCATAACGACGCGCTGGTCATAAAAATCAACTGTGGAAGCACACAGTTGTGGCGAGTGTTGGTCGACAACGGAAGTGCCGTGGACATCCTATACCTCGACGCCTTCAAGAAGATGGGGCTAAATGAGAGCGACCTCAAGCCCGCCGCCGCTCCGCTCTACGGTTTTACCGGAGACAGCTTAATGCCTATGGGCATGATNCACGTTGGAGGGGATTCCAAGCGGGCACAGGATAGATACGCACGAGAAGCTCGGCAGCAGCCGTTGACCAACGTTATGCACCTTGACCAGCGACCACGCAAGCTCCATCGAGTGCCGGAGATGGATATTACCTTTACAGAACAAGATGCAAGGGAGGTCCATTATCCGCACAACGACGCGCTGGTCATAAAGATCAACTGTGGAAGCACACAGTTGTGGCGAGTGTTGGTCGACAACGGAAGTGCCATGGACATCCTGTACCTGGACGCCTTCAAGAAGATGGGGCTAAATGAGAGCGACCTCAAGCCCGCCGCCGCTCCGCTCTACGGTTTTACCGGAGACAGCTTAATGCCTATGGGCATGATCGAACTAATGGTCAGCGTTGGGTCCTTCCCGAGGGTTTCAACGGTAATGACCCAATTTTTAGTGGTAGATTGCCCATCTGCCTTTAATGCTGTCCTGGGAAGACCTACATTAAGGGAACTTCGAGCTGTGACCTCGATCTATCATCTAACGATGAAGTTCCCGACCCAACATGGCGTAGGCGAGATGCGAGGAAACCAGTACGATGCGAGGACCTGCTACAACAACTCGCTGAAGCTCGCGGCAAAAGACGCAATGTCCCGCACGATGATGGTTCACCTGCCGGCGGTAGCGGATCAAGCGTCAGTCGTGGCTCCAGTTGAAGCGTCAATCGCGGAAGCGGATCAAGCGTCAGTCGTGGCTCCAGTTGAAGCGTCAATCGCGGAAGCGGATCAAGCGTCAGTCGTGGCTCCAGTTGAAGCGTTAATCGCGGTAGCGGATCAAGCGTCAGTCGTGGCTCCAGTTGAAGCGTCAATCGTGGTTGCGGATGAAGCGCCAGTCGAAACGACCAGTGAAGACTTCGATCCTCGAGAAATCGACGAAGTCAAAACTGGACCCGTAGAAGACCTGGAAGAAATATCATTCGATTCGACTTCCAGGACTTTGAAGATTGGAACGGAGGTTCACGGACATATGCGAGCTTCGTTGATCGCTTTTCTGGGGACTAATCTGGATGTCTTCGCATGGCAGCATTCGGATATGGTGGGGATTGATTCAAGGATCATATCCCATCGCCTCAACATAGATCCGTCCAAAAAACCTGTGCGACAAAAGAGAAGGGCCATGAATCCAGAACGTTACGTCGCACTGAAGGAAGAGGTGGAGAAATTGCTCGAGATTGGGTTTATAAGAGAGTCCTTTTACCCTGACTGGCTTGCAAATCCGGTCTTGGTGAAAAAACCTAACGGGAAGTGGAGAACCTGCATTGCCTTCACCGATCTCAACAAGGCATGTCCTAAAGACAGCTTCCCTCTTCCAAGAATCGATCAACTTGTGGATGCGACGTCGGGGCATGAGCTTTTAAGCTTCATGGATGCGTATTCAGGATACAACCAAATCTCCATGTACGAGCTGGATGAAGAGCACACCTCGTTCATCACTGATCGAGGATTGTACTGCTATAAAAAGATGCCCTTCGGACTCATCAATGCAGGAGCGACCTACCAACGTCTTGTCAATATGATGTTTGCAAAACAAATTGGCAAGACAATGGAGGTATATGTCGACGATATGCTGGTCAAGTCGGAGAAGGCTGAAGGTCACATCAAACACCTTGAGGAGATGTTCAAAATCCTCCGGAGATACCAGATGAAGCTGAATCCCCAAAAGTGTGCATTCGGTGTAGGATCTGGAAAATTTCTGGGATTTATGGTCAACCAGCGAGGGATCGAAGCGAATCCTCAGAAAATACAAGCATTGATTGATATGCAGTCTCCTCG
>JXTB01000170.1:319185-372877 GCA_002914805.1 Parasponia andersonii
CTCTGTGATGTTTACATGCGACCTCCTCCGTGATGCTTGCATGCGACCTCTTCTGCAGGTTTTTGTGTGACCTTCTCCGTATAGTTTTCCTTAATAAACAGGGAACCCATAGGAAAAGGGAAACACAAAAACACTATAGAGGAAACCTACAAGAAGAGGAAAACAAGTAAATGCTGTGGAAGAAGCCTACAAGGAATGGGAAACTGAAGACTCCTAAAACTGAAGATTCCTATTTGCGATTAAGTTATCCTTTTCGAGTGGTTATCCAATTGTATTGTTTATGATTAACTAGTTATCCATTTTGAATAATTATCTAATTACTTAATTGGATAATTACCCAATTGCATAGTTACCCGTTTATTCAATTAGGATCTTAGAGACATAAGGAACCTAATGGGATAAGGTCACTACAATCTATATAAAGAGGGGCTGAATGTTCCGAAAGGATCATCACAAAATCTGGGCAGAAACAAGAAGAGAGTAGAAGTCAGAGTAAATATACGCTTAGGGTGGTCTAAGTCTTGAGCGTTCTTCACTAGCTTTCGAGCATTGTACCCTTGAAAATTCATCAATATAGTAAGAAAACAGTGGACGTAGGCTCATCTTTTTTGGGGCCGAACCACTATAAATCCTTGTTCCCTTATTTGCTTTGATTATTTACCTCAATTTACACAAGTCACATCTCTTTATTATTCATAAATTTATTGTTGATAAAACCTCCATCAACAGTCTACTAACTGTAAAACCATGATTTGATGGAATATTGAAAATGAAGGAAAAGAAGACATGGACAGGCTAATAAAGAGTGTACCGGGTATGGAAAGCTTTCTGCGGTGCCGAGACTTGCCTGGTTTTTGCCGAGTGAGTGACACATCGGACCCACTTCTCCAACTGATTGCTCAAGTGACCCAACAAAGCCGTCGAGCCCAAGCACTGATACTCAACACATTTGACGTCCTCGAAGGTCCAGTGGTCTCCCGTATACAATCCAATTGCTGCCCCAAAATCTACACCATTGGCCCTCTCCATGCCCTTCTAAACGCCAAGCTGACTAACAACACTAATGGGTCAGAGGGTCCATCTTCCAACAGTCTTTTCGACGTAGACCAAAGCTGCATTACTTGGCTCAATTCTCAGCCCCCTAAGTCTGTTATATACGTCAGTTTCGGTAGCATTACGGTTATGACAAAGCACGACCTAATGGAGTTTTGGCATGGTTTGGTGAACAGCAAGAAGCGGTTCTTGTGGGTCATAAGGCCCGACTTGGTCGAGGAAGAAGGCGGCGCCGGGTCTGTCCAGCGGGAGCTAGCGGAAGCGACGAGGGAGAGAGGCCACATGGTGGGGTGGGCCCCACAAGAGGAGGTTCTGGCACACCCTGCCGTGGGCGGGTTTCTGACTCATAGCGGGTGGAATTCGACGTTGGAGAGTATTGTTGCAGGGGTACCAATGATCTGTTGGCCTTATCTTGGTGATCAACAGATCAATAGTAGATTCGTGAGTGAAGTGTGGAAGATTGGATTGGACATGAAGGATGTTTGTGACAGGAAAGTTGTGGAAAAGATGGTGAGTGATCTGATGGTGGAGAAGAGAGAGGAGATTGAGAAATCAACGGCTGAGATGGCTAGGTTGGCCAAAAAAAGTGTGAACGAAGGTGGGTCGTCTTATTCTAATTTGGAATGTTTAATAGAGGATATAAGGCTGACGAGGAGGTGAAGTTCCGGTACATGATGAGCAATGGAAATTAAAAAAAAAAAAAAAAATTGGGTATGAGCCCTAGAAATTAAGAAAAAAAAGGTTAGGTAGGCTGCATCCAATTACAGTTAGTTACTTTTCTCATGAAGTTGTGTCTGATATTGTAGTTTTTCATTGCAAATTAGTGACGTTTTCTTTTAATGTGTTCATTTCCTACTTTTATTCAATCTTTTTGGTATTTTTATATGAAGCTAAATAATAGTGTAAGAAGTTCCTTGATAATGATGATAATAATTTTTTTAAAAAAATCATCTTCTATCAGGATAATACAACCATATTAATAATTTTTTTTCTTTTGGAGAAACCTTAGTAATACTTTGAACTCTTCAGGATAATACAACCATATTAATACTTTTTTTTCTTTTGGAGAAGCCTTAGTAATACTTCGAACTCTTCGATCACTATATATATAAATATATATTTAGTGATTATAAAATATGTGACTAAAAGTAAAAAATTATGACTAAAAGAATATCATCGTCCATAGTTAAATATATTTTTAGTCACAAACCTCACATAGATCTCACATAATGCTGCAGTAACTCGCCAGTAATCTAAATTACCATGATGTGACAATGATACTCAACTGTATGATCTTATGGTATATATATACAATACGTGACGGAGTGTGTAATAACCATATATTAAAAATATAAATAAAATCTTATTTTAAAACTCATTTGAAATTATTATGATATTTATAGAAAAAACTGAAAACATAATAGTTATATTTTTCTAAACCACAATTTTAAAACCTGCATAAAAATCACATAATCCAATCTCAAAATAATCTAATATAACTTAACAAATCATAAATGTACCAATTTCTCATTTATACAATGTAATTCACAATTTTCTACACATTTTATAGCATAAATCATAATGCACATTTTAAAAGCTAAATAATTGAATCTCTCCCTCACCACAATAGCCATATATCAATATTATATATTAAAATTTATTTCTCAATCTCACTAAGCTCAATTTAAAAATTAAAACTATGTTTTGAAGTCCCAAACCTTATATGGGCCTTGTTACTAATTAGCTTAAAAAATATCATTTTTAGGAAAATATTTGCAAAAATAGCAACTGTACTTTGGAAAATTGTCCCAGACCAAATTCTAGTCTTCAATAATGTCAACCACGTATTCTCACAATTTCATTCTTACCATTTCCATCTAAGAAACTAGAAAAATCTCATAACATGCATAACTTATTGCGAAAATACCACAAATTTATTAGAGAATTATCCAAAGACTGGAAAAATCCTTATCGGAGCAATATCGATGGTGGCCAAGGGGTGCAACCTATCAAACACCTCACAAGACGACCTCATTCATCAACAGTAAGGGGCTATTTGGCTGAAAATGGCCAAAAATTGTGGCAAGGGGCAATTTTTTAATGGTCTTTGATCTAGCTTGACATAGAGGCTGTGGTGGCGAGGGTGGTCGGCGAAGGTTTAGCTCAAGGTCCCCATAGGCATAAGTGTGCATGTCGGCTGAAGTTGACGGTAGTAAGCACAATGAATGTGTCAAGAAGGCTTCATGTGAAGGAGAAAGGAGAAGTGAGAGAGAGGGGGGAGAATGTACAAATTTTGGACATGTGGCAGCCGCTGGTTTAGGATTTTTAACTTCCAAACCTTGCAGCTAAGCCCTTAATTTCAGTTTTCCTTCAAGTATGCCCCTTTGTGTTTCCAAATCAGTCCTTGGCACAAAAAGTTTTCATCCGAGCCCTAAAGTCAAATTAGATTCATATTTTCATTGTATTTATCCCAAGATTTTGGAAATTAATGACATACCCCTATGTGAAAATTAAGATTTTCACATCCTCTCATCTTTCAAAGAATTTTTTAATCAAAATCCGAAAGAATCAGGACTACAATGAAAATGGCAAGAAAGGGTTAACAGTAATGGGTGATTATCTAAATGTACGACTTAATAAGACAGCAAACTAAACACTAGTTTGAACAGAAAAATTGAGACACAACTCATACTTAGCTACCTAATTTTCCTACCCTATCAATGCTATATAATAGGCACGAGTTAATAAAGCATAAGTAAATAAGGATCAAAAGATGTCTAAATCATAGGTACAAGGATATCAACATTATAAAATCTGAATACATACTCAAAACATAAGGGACTAGAACCGATTATTTCAAAGATATAGATTGATCACAGGGATAATAACGATGAAGTTGACATGCAGTCAAGGATACTAGAGCTTGAGAATCTTAATATTGATTATTAGGCAACAAACCAGATTAGTAGATCAAATATTGAGGATACACAATATAGTCTCCATGATCATATAAGATCATCATAAACACCCCAGGACAAATCCATTTGTCTATTACTTATGCCATTGAGTCAAAGACTCTCTAAAAGATTCCTTTCAGCACAAAATACTCCTAAAAAAGTTTAGAAAGACAAAATGAGCATCCTTACACCACACAAAAAAAACGAGTTTGGGCATCAAAAATGACAAAGGAGAGCGTAGTGGCTTAAACGTACTTATTATACTTCGTGCGAATGAGAAATAACGTTGAATACAAAGCAAGAAACATCTCTAAAAGTAAAGCATTCTTAGTTAAAGATAAGAATAGAATCACCCAGAAGGGAAATCTCTTTGACATGAAGGTATCAAAGAATAAAGCAATCATTAAACCACAAAATTACCAATACAATTTCAAGGGATTAGAATGCAAGTATCCAAATCATAAGTAAGTTCAAATACTTGTTTTTTTTCCCAACATATAATCATAAAGAAGCAGTGTTTTAAATCTTCGATAAATTGAAAGATGTTGTAAGTCTTTGATATAAGAAAAAACCACATAGGAATAACTACATATCCAGTACATAAATAAAATATAAAATAATGCCATAGTACTTTAGAGATAAAGTTTCAACAGAAGAATAGGTTGTCACTACAGTGATTCCTATCTCTCATCTAACTTCATCTCATTTTAAAATCAAAACACTTTGAAAGTATGTTTGAAAATGTGAAACACAAAAATCTTTAGATATAGAAATATTGTACTAATTCACAATACGGTCTCACCCCGATCATGGGCAAACCAAACTTGAACTTCAAACATTCTCTTAAAAAATATATTAGTAGAGTTTAATAACTCTCAAAATTAATTCATGAGTTATCTTATTCCAAATATCATCAATTATATCACAATAACAATACAGAGACATAACTTAAATTAAATAATGAGTTTAGGTTTAATTCCACATCAACATATTTGGCAAAAGTTTCAATCCACAATAAAAAGAATTTATAAGAACCTTGAATAGTCAATACAAAATAAAGTTTAGTGCACCATTCGTTCATTAACACCATAAACGAATGCATAAGGATCCAATATTGTCTTCATTAATCAACCCAGTGAGTATTTACTCTACTAAAATCCACTTACTACGCTAAGTAAGTAAAATAAGAAGAATTAAAATATGCCAATTCTAATCCAAAACATAGTAGTATATTTATTGGAATTCCCGAACTTTTTCCAAAGTTTTCAAAGCAAGGTTCTCTAAAGAAGCTAATACTTTTTGTACTCAATTTTTATAAATCACAAATGGAAACCTATATTTATCAATATTTTGTCACGTTAAAGAATAATTTAGTAAGGATTTCTTTGAATTTAACAATTTCGGAGATAAACCACACTCTAATAGTTCTTTGTAATTAATCTAAAAATATGTAAAGTAAATAAAAGGTTTGTATACTTTAGAAAATTTTAGAATGGAAAGAAAAAAAAAATCAAACTTCTGGTTCGAAAAGGTAAACAAAATATAAACCCTCACTAAATTTTATTAACTAAATGACACGATCATATGAGAATTAATGTGGCAAACAACCAAAGTAAATGACACGAGTATATGAGAATTAAAATGGCAAACAACCAAGTCAGTGGTGAAAGGTATAAACTTGATGAATAAAAAATTGCATAGGTAATTTCAGAAGAGTACAACACACCAAAGATATACAACCCAAAGTCTTGTAAACGTCGAATAAATGCAAATCAATCTATGCAATCGAGTTGCTAATGCGTTGGCTTCTCGAGCTCTTTCTATTGCCTATTCTACTTGGTGGTGGTCGCTCCTTCTTTTATTTCTTCTTTAATTTATGACGATTGTATTACGAAGTCAAATTATAGGTTTTGCTAATTTTGATTCTGTTCATATTTTTAGTCCTTGAGAGGTCAAGTTTTTATCCTCCTCTGACTAGGTGTTATCTTTTTTCATTTATTTTTATTAAAGTTTCCCTCATTCGGTCGAGGTTCATCTAAGAAAAAAATACAAATTAATCCATAATTTTCACCCATTTGAAACCCAAATGATATTCTACTCCCAAGTTTCCAATACTAGGAATTCATACCATATGGGAGGCCAAATGCACAAGAACTTCAACCTAACTTTGTTTACACAATCGAGGAATAAGTTATAAAAAATCTGAAGAAATGAGTACATATGAACAATAATGCCCAATAACCATGCATCAGTTAACACAAAGTAATTCAACTTGGCAAAAACTTGAAGAAATGACTACATATGAATAGTAATGCACACAAAGTCACAATGACAAGACACAATAAAATTTCCAAACCAAGAAATGAGTACAGTTTTCATTATGCTCCTAGTTCTTTCGAATTTTGAGGAAAAAATTCATTTTAAGAGGAGAGGATGTGAAAATATTATTTTTTACATAAGGTTATGTCAGTAACTTCACAAATCTTGGATTAAATATAGTTAAATTTGAATTTAATTTAAAGTTGGCACTATGGAAAATGTTTTCCTCATTACTTATATGATGACGTGGTAGAGAAACCACATTACTCTATAAGCAATGTGGAAACAAGTGACGTAATAGTCCTATATCATACCATGTCCTTTATAAAGAAAGTAATATGTTAGGCTAAAATATTTGACAAATTATCAATTATTAGTGTCTTACCATATTGTTTTTTGAGAGATACCACGACACTTTCCCATAAAGCAGTATGGTATGTGTCATGTATCACGTTACTTTTCTAAGAAGTGGTGTAGTAGGGGTCGTCTTCCTTTATATGTGCTTGGCTAGTGTCGGCCTCGATGTCCTAAATCATCTTGAGTATTCCATGGGTCTCCTTGTAGGTCAAACCATTGATACAATTCACACTACCCCTATGAGCCAAACACCGAATTGCCAACTTTATGATCTCTTGCTCTAATCCTTATAGTATCTATTCGCTCCTTTCTGGTCACCCTTTTCACGCCCGAACATTCAATTATAGTCAAAAACTTCAAGAATTTACACTTGAAAGATCAAAAAAACTATTATAGAAATTTTCATAGACTTAAAATAGAATAAACTAAAAAAAGAAAGAGAAGTACTTAAAATTTGAAATGGATAGAGTTTGAATGAAAATGTATTAAAAATTTTGGATTTATTCTAATTAGAGTGAGAGGACGACTTACTAGGGTTGATAATTTTGAATAGACAATCGTGGTGAATTATTTTTTTGTGGGTACGAATAGATAATATGGCTAATATAAGCCCTTACATCGCTTTTGTAGAAAGTAGTGTGATATTAAATAAAATAAAATAATATACCATGTCACTTTTTGCAGATATGACATGGTACATATGCGTGACCTAACCACGTTACTCGTTATATAATCGATATAATAGGACCCATAATCACATCACTTTTAAATGATGTGACATGGGAGTTCCATCACGTCATTTTCTTTGGAAAACGATATGGTTTAAGTGATGTCTTTGGTCCCTTTTTTAGTAGTGTTGGAAATACGGAGAGGTATTATGAAGAAAATGTGAATCTAAAGGCTTAATTGTAAGGTCTAGAAGTTAAAAATCCTAAACAAGCAGTTGTTGTCCCTTTTTTGCACATTCTCTCAAATCCTCTCTCCATCTCATGATCTCTCTCTTCTCCCTAGCACAAAACCTTCTTCAGCACTTTCATTGTGCCTGTTGCTACCTACTATAGACATCTCCTTTCAGCTAATATGCCCATCCCACCTGTGTCCATAGGATCACGTGTCGAAGCTTTGCTAACCATCATCATCGCCAGTGCTAGCATATTGAGCTAGATTGCCACAATTTCCACCATTTTTGATTGATTCTGGCCAAATATGCCCTCAGTGATGATGAATGAGGTCATCTCATAAGGTGTCCGATAAGTCGCACCTATTGGCTGCGATTGATGAGAAACTTTCCAATCTTTGGACAATTCTCTAATAAATTTATGGTTTTTTCGCAATAAGTTATGGAAGGGGTGAGATTGTTAGAATTTTTTGGATGGAAATGATAAGAATGAAATTATGAGAATAGTTAATTGATATTATGAAAGACTAGAATCTGGTTTGGGACATTTTTCAAAAAAAAGTTGGTATTTTTGAAAATATTTTTTGAAAGTGTTATTTTTATAACTAATTGGTAATAAGGCCCATTTAAGACCTGGGACTTCGAAACAAAGTTTCAATTTCAAAATTGAGCTTAATGAAGTTGAGAAACGATTTTTAATATATAGCACTAATATACAACTATTGCGGCAAGCACCCGCGAGGTAGATATTCAATTACTTAGCTTTTATACTTTTTTTTAAAAACAAAATATAAAGCTTAACTAATGACCTCCACTTTATTATAAAAAAAAAGAAAATAACTTACGTATTCTGGGAGTTGAATTCTCGACCTATTATTCAATTTCTACCCCACTCCACTCATTGAGGTAGCTCTAGTGGACTACCTAGCTTTTATACTTATTTTGTTCTAAAATATGCATTATGACTTATTTTGTAAAATATGCAGAAAATTTTGTATTAAATGGTTTGAATGGAAAATTGGTGGATCTGTGATTAGTTATGATACATTAGATTGTTTTGGGATTGAATTGAGTGATTTTTATTCAGATTTTAAAATTGTCACTTTTGAGAAAATACGACGCCAGTTATGCTACTAGTTTTTTAGTAAGTCCCAAAATAATTCTAAATGGGTTTTAAAGTAAGATTTAATTGATATATTTGATGCATAGTTATTATACATTCTATCAGGTATTATACATATTATAGGATCATACATTTTAGAACTATTATTATATTATGGTAGTTTAGATCACTAGCGAGTTGTTATAGCACTAGATGAAAAACCTAAAAACTTGTATAAGTCACAAAGATATTTCTCAATAGAAAAAATAAAAAACCCAATACATATAGGGTATTTTACTAATCTGTAATGAATAAAAAATGAAAGGAAAAGGGAAAGAGTTTAGGTAGAATGAGATGGAAACAAAATATTGAGTCATTTCTTCAGAATTTAGCTAAATATGTGAATGATTCCCCAATATTTGTGTTTCAAATGTATAAATAAATACACTAAAGGAAAAAAGAAGCATTTTCTTAATTTTCATTCCCTTTACAATTCATTACGGATCAAGAAACATAAACTCTAAGCTTTTCTTACTGACAAAATATTAAAAAGTATGCCACTGGACTTTATCATGAGCTTGCACAGATTATAGTCCCCCAATAAGAAACAAATATGTGGCATCTTAAGGTGCCCTGTAACTATAATGTTGTTTGGAAAAAAAATAAAATACAAAGAAAAAAAATAATTATACTTTTAGTTTCACTTTTCTTAAAATTCCATGGATCTATAATTACAATTTTAGTTACCATTGGTTTCTATTCATCCAAAAATTCCATAAATCTATAATTACACTTTTTAAGTTTCTGCTGAAAACCTCAAAAACTCAAAATGGTTACCTCCTCTCACTTTTAATTAAGTCTAAAAATTTAAATAACCTTATCATCAAGTCACATTATTTCTGCTCTCTCTCAAGTTCTCTCGTGGCTGACCACGCAAAATCTATTTGTAAATAAATCAATAATAGGTCTGTTAAAGTCCCAGAAGTCCAGTCATAGCCTACGTACACGGCTGCCCATTAATTTGTTAAAAAGCTTATCGCTTGATTTTGCCTAGAAAAAAATTCCCTAACTTTTGTAAAAACCTTACATTTTTGTATAGTTTGAATTTTTGATAAAAGTCTGCAGTCATTGAATTTGAAAAGAAAAAGTTTCACTTTGTTATTCTCGAACGCCAAGCAAGATTTCATTTTACTATGTTTATTCCTTGTTTCTCATTTGTCAGATTGTATAATGAATTGTTTCTAGTTAGGCCTCAATTATATGTACGTAGAAAGATGAGAATAAATTGATCACATGCGAACGTTCCCAACAAGTCTTGAATTCTAAACATATGTTAATTTGTTAAATATCTTATTCCTAATTTTGCTTAGAAAAAATTCCTAAACCTTTATAAAAATCTTATTTCTAGTGTCCGATGAAAGTTGAGAATAGAGTTGGAGGTTTTCTTATAACAAAAAACAAGAAAAAAAAAAGCTATTTAATTAATTAAAAAATAAAACAATAAAGCTACTATAAGTATCCTAGCCGGATACCTATGTAGGCTAAACTTTCATTGCTCTTTAGAATCTATTCAAGATACCAGCACTAAACTTCTAATACTAAACTTCTAGATAAGAATCCATTCAATGTAACAAGCTCTTAAATTCATATGTTAATGAATGACTTTAGCGCCTTATTAACGATCTTCCGCCAATAGGCATCTTATTACAAAAAATAAAAAGGATCCTAGAAAAATATTTAATTGCTAAAAATAGAAAAATAATCATACAAAGAAATTAGAAAAATTAAATTACAAGTCAAATAGCCAACCAAAAAAAAAAAAACTAAAACTTTGTTAAAAACAAAAAAAAAACATAAATTAAATAGGTTAATGGCATAGATAGTCCCTAAACTGTCTAATTTGTGCCATTCGATTCTAAAAGTTTCAAGTAGACAATTAAGCCTTTGAACTTTCTGATTTATAGCAGTTAATCCTAAATTATTTTGATTATAATCAATTGTTCATTTCTGACCA
Source organism: Parasponia andersonii (assembly GCA_002914805.1). Taxonomy (NCBI): domain Eukaryota; kingdom Viridiplantae; phylum Streptophyta; class Magnoliopsida; order Rosales; family Cannabaceae; genus Trema; species Trema andersonii. The sequence goes on from JXTB01000170.1 coordinate 329,886, forward strand.
AAATACACATAAAGAACATATGGTAGCATCTATTGTATTTGAAAAATAATTTTAAAATTTTAAGAATAAAAATGAATAATTACAAAAAAAAATTCTCTAAATTTTCTGTTTCAAATCCTAAAAAATGGAAATAATTCATATTTCATTCTCTCTAAATTATTTTGTTCAATTAATTTTTTCTTAAGTATACTTTCAATTTTTGAATACTATAACATCTTCCTCACATGTATAGTTGTCAAAAATTTAATAATAACTTTTAATTTAAATTACACAAGGATCAAAATGTTACAAATTAGAACTTTTAAAAGCTTCGTTATCACAATTGAACTTTGAGTACTAAATTAACGTAAATTAGATAATTCAGCTAAAAACTCTAGTTACGTAAATTAGATAATTGAGGCACTATTTGTGCCATAAAATCAAAAAGAATCTAATTAGATATCTCGAATATTAGTATGCTGTCAAAGCTGACAGCAAGTCAGGTGGTGATAGGGATGACAATTCAACCTAGAAACTCGTTTACTCTCGGGTACTTGATTCTAATGGAGTGGGTTGGACTCAGATATTCAGGTATGTAGGTCAGGTTTTGGTTTAAAAGACTATACCCGTGGTGGGTTCGGAGCGGGTTTGGGTTTAGATATACCCGTCCCCGAACCCAACCAGATTATATACTTATATGTTATTCTTGAAAATATATTATGCATATATGTGTATATATATAAAAAAAATGTTAAAGCCCACTCAATACTTAAGAAAGCCCAATCGATTCTCATAAACCTAATTCCAATATGATACAAATCAACCAAATGATTTGTAGTCTGTAAAAGAGAAAAAAAAAAACCTAAACTAAACAACCTTTATTTTCATTAGTAGCTGCTGCCTACCAGCCGCTTTATGATGTCTCCATAGTCCATTCTCCTCTTCATCTTGACTCTGTACGAAGTTATTAATCAGTTTTAATCTTGAGGTATTCTTTTGATAACTTTATTTTCTTTGATAATTATGGTATTCCCATCTCATCTATTTAACTATTGATCAAGATTATATATTTCCATATTAATTCTTAGTTGATATATTTTTTTTCGTTCATTCTTAGTTGATATAATCTTTTCAAAGAAAAAAAAACTGAAAGTGTTAGCTAGTTAGTTTTGTTTTACTATTTGATATAACTTTTTTCCTTCTTAATTCTTAATTCCTAGTTAATAATTTTTTTTATTATCTTCGTTTTACTATTTTTTGAAAACCGAAGTGGTATTATGTTCTATTTAAAAGATTTGATTTTTTTATATATAGATTATTATTATTGATATCTCACATAATGTTTGTTTATATATATATATATATATAATTCTATAAAATATTTTTTCTTTTTTGATAAATATAAATCACTTGGTAATTTGTTCCAGATAATATTACTTTTTCTTTCGCAATGTAGGCAATATTTCTTATTGTTTTTTAATTGCCATAGATTGTCTATGTGGAATCCTTTTAATAATGATCTAAGACTACATATCTTTTTAATTTCCATCCTGTAATGATTTATAAGTTTGGTTTTTGAACACATTCCCAAAACATATATGGTTTGATTTGGAAATACTTTCTGCAACAGTATTTTGCTTATAATTCTCTTTATTTCAGGTAGACATTATGGCATATCATCTATTGGTCTTGAAAGAAATGTTAAATTTTTAAAAGTGTTTTTTATTTGAAAATCTATAAAATGTTTTACTTGTCTTTTCTTTTACAATTGTTTTCTCTACAAGAAAAAATCGTAAAAGAGAACACCCCATTTTTTTTTTAACTTAAATACCTCATTTTCATTGCAAGTGGGATTATAAGTTTGAATGTGAAGACGAATTACAAGTGGGACTATAATTAAAATATTCTTATTCATTTTGTATGAATTTGTATTTCTCGTAGAAACTATGTACAGTGGTAGTGAACTAGCTAAAACTACTCAAGGTTTAAATCAAAGTCTTAATGATGGATCAATTCCTTAAACTTTCTTACCAGCACAACCTAAATACCAAACATCTAAGACAGGTACACCTTTGAGTGATTTTTGTTCACCTCCTATAGAAAATCTTGAAAAAAAATCAAATGAGAATGTGAATGACAATAATCATATTACTCTTACAGATGAATATTCACCTAAGGATTCTACATTACTTTCTAAAAGAAAATTGACTTCGGATGTTTGAAATCATTTCAAAACACAAAATATAAAATGGGTTAATGAAGGCAATTTGTAATTACTGTAAAAAAAAAATTTGGACGTGAAAGTAAGAATGGTACTAATCATTTGCGTGAACATTGGAAAAGATATCCTCTTTGAAATACAAGAGATATTAGGCAATCAATGTTGAATCTAAACAAAGTTGATAAGAAAGGAAAAACTACAATTTTACTTATATATTTGATCAAGAGCAATCTAGGAGAGATTTGGTAGAGATGATCATTTTGCATGAGTATCCACTTTCTATGGTTGAGCATAAAGGCTTTAGATGATACTCATTTACCTTACAACCAATGTTTAAGATGGTGTCAAGAAACACAGTGAAGAAAGATATTTTGAAGCTTTTTAATGAGTATAAGGTCAAAAGTAAGTCTTTCATTCCACCAACCTTACAACCAATGTTTAAGATGGTGTCAAGAAACACAGTGAAGAAAGATATTTTGAAGCTTTTTAATGAGTATAAGGTTAAAAGTAAGTCTTTCATTCCACCATTAAAAGTAGAGTTGCGATTAAAAGTAGAGTTGCTATCACAACGGATATATGGACTTCTAACAACCAAAAGAGGCAATACATGGTCATTACTACACATTTTATAGGCAACTCATGGAAATTACATAGCTTTATATTGAGGTAATTCCATGTTCCATATTTTATTTATATATATTTATATTTTAGAAATAAAGTTTAAGCCTAATTATAATTATTATATTCTTTTTTGCTAGGTTTATCTACATGCCTGCTCCAAACAATGCAAAGACTATCAATGAGGTACTCTTCCAGACTCTAATAGATTAGAACCTTGATCGTAAGTTGTCTACCTTAACACTTGATAATTGTACCACTAATGATAGTATGATTTTGAAGATAAAAGAGAAACTTGATAAAGATTCACTTTTATTAGATAGGAAATTACTTCACATGAGGTGTGCTACACATATTTTGAATTTAATTGTGAAAAAAAGGCTAAGTAGGCTTGAAAAGGAAATAGAGAATGTTTGTGAGAGTGTTAATTTTTGGAAGGCCACATCTAAGAGGGTAGAAAAGTTTAAAGACTCAGCTAAACAATTGGACATACTATGTATTAAGAAGTTAGTACTCGATTGTAAAATTAGATGGAATTTCACATATTTGATGCTTAAAACTGCTTTCCTTTACAAGCTAGTTTTTCTTCATTTAATGTTACGTGAACCGTAATAAAAATATATTCCTTCTGATAAAGATTGGGAAGTTACTAAATAGTTGTGTCATAGACTGGAGAGATTTTATAATGTTACTTTAACTTTTTTTGGGACGAGCTATCTTACTGCTAATTTATTCTTCATTGAGATTTGTAAGCTGATATTGTCTCTAGATCATTGGATTAATTCTAGTAGACTAGAGATAAGAGAGATGTCATTTGTGATGATAGAAAACTTTGAGAAATACTGGGATGAAGTTCATGGGATTTTGACAATATAAAATGTATTAGATCCAAGATAAAAAATGAAATCCTTCAAATACTACTTTCCTTTGATTTATGGAAGCCATGTTTCAAGTGAACTAGAGAAGATTCGTAGCAATATGGATGATTTAGTAAAAGAATATCAATTGAAGTATAAGAGACTAGAAATGCAAAATCGTTATAAGGCTAGCAGTTCAAGGATGGATACCTATTCTTGTAGTTCTAATATTACTTCACTTTCTAGCTCTTCTTACATTTTTGATACATGGATGGAAAATGAAAAGACTGTTAAAGAAGTGAAATAAGAGTTGGACTTTTACTTAGAAGAATTTGTCTATCCTAGAGTTGATAATTTTGATATATTGGATTGGTGGAAGAAACAAGGAGTGAAATATATTCTAGAGTTGATAATTTTGATATATTGGATTGGTGGAAGAAACAAGGAGTGAAATATCCTATCCTGTAGCAAATAGCTATAGATATCTATACTATTCTTATGTCAACTGTTGCTTCAGAGTCTGCTTTCTCTATCAGTGGTAAAGTTTTGAACAACATCGTAGTAGACTCTTACCATTGACATTGAAAGCATTGATGTGTACTCAAGATTGGTTACGGTCTAAAATGAGAAGTAAATTTTAAGTTAGTGTTATACATTTTAGTTCTTACTTTTGTTTCAATAATTTGCTAATAATTTATTTGATTCAAAAAAATCTTCAGATGGTATTGTGATGTTTTATTGGGATAATGGTGAAGGAGATGATGTTACTGATGTTGAAGTAAATTTATTCATAATTTTTTAGTTTATATAATGTTTTAAGAAAATAAAAATAATATTATTCTTTTCATTTTTTAGGCTGAATTTAACATAATAAAAGAAGTCGAACTAATGACATGAAGATCAGAGGATTCGATCAAGATTGGAAATTATTTCATAATATTATGATGTGACGTCTTTTATTTTTTGTTTTTTTATGCTGGACAATTGTTATGTCTTTTAGACTTACTTTATTTTGGATTATTGTAATATGTTTCATCTTATTTAAGCTTTACACTTATTTGCGTATTTCGTATGAATCATATTATGTTGAATGTGATTTGAATTTGCTTGATATTGTATTTGATATTGTATGAAAATGAGTTATAAATATATATATATATTTCAGAATTTTTTAGCAGTTTTTTTTTAATGATCGGTGAGTATATAGGTACCCTCAGGTACCTACGAACCCGTTCGGGAAACACCAAAATTCGTCCCGTCAATTTTAACCAATAAATAAAGTGGATATGAGTTTGAATAAATAAAGTGGATATGAGTTTAATTTTTTCTTCCGGATAAGGGAACGCGGTTGCTAGATGGTGAGTGTATTTCTTACTTTTTCTAGTTTTAGGGCCCGAAGTATTTTTAAATGATAAGGTCATGCGTTTTTAGTGTTTTAGTCGTATTTTTCTACTTTCCCATGTCAAATATGGGCCATGTTTAATAGCTGTCATCAAACTAAACATATCTGTATTTCTGTGCTTCTTTTTCTCTCTATATATGTAGTGCTGTTTCTAATTATTAGTAATAATTTCAACCCTTTTTTTTTAAAAAAAAAGGAAACCACACATCGAGTTCAGAAAAACTTTGGTAGTTTGTTTCCCCAAGCCAGTATTGGAGATGGAGCATCGATTAGGACCACAAGTAGCTCCTCCTCCTAGAGTTCTCATCTTTCCCTTGCCAGCTCAAGGACATGTAAACTCCATGCTCAAGCTTGCCGAGCTTCTTGCTCTAGCAGGCCTCCATGTCACCTTCCTCAACTCCGATTACATCCACGATCGCCTTATCCGGTGCAACGATGTTGAAACCCGTTTCTCCAAGTACCCGGGTTTCCTTTTCAGGACCATTTCGGACGGCCTTGAGGACCACCACCCTCGAACCGGTAACCGGGTCTTAGATTCGTTTTTCCTCATGATGGAGAAGATAAAGCCGGCTCTGAGAGAGATGCTGGTTTCGGGTCAACTTGGTTCGGGTGAGAGTCCTTTGGTTACTTGTATCATATCGGATGGGATCTTTGGTGGGCTTACAATTGATGTAGCTGAGGAGCTTGGTGTTCCCATAATCCATTTTCGGACCGCCTCAGCTTGCTACTTCTGGTCTAACTTTTCTTTTCCAGATCTCATTGAATCCGGCGAAATTCCTATGAGAGGTAATTAATTAATTTTTAATCTTTGTTACTGTTTTGGCATGTGCACCGTCTTGAAATATGTAACCGCCATTAATATGCTTATATTATGTTTGGTGTAAAAATCTCAGTATGCTTACTTTAGACATCGTTCTTTGTTCTGATCCAATACAATAGTTTCTGTTTAATTTTAGAGATAATGAATATCTCTTATATATATATATAAATTGTATTTTGATAATTTGTTTAATATATAATTTATGTTTTAGTTATTATAAATATTAATTTTTATATTTAAAATTTATTATAAATTATGATAATAATTAATATATTAAAATAATTTAATAATTTTATTTTTGAATTAATTTTTATATATTTTTTAATTTTAAATAGATTACTTGTTCTAAATTAATGCATGATATAAATTTTAAATCTAATGAACATAAAATATAATTTGAACAAAATATTAAAATACAATTAAAAAATGATAATATCTATTAATTCTACAATGTATTTAATCTTTTTTACACCAAAAGAAACTAACACAGAAATTCTAGGATTTTGACGATAGGAAAGAAAAAGATTTTCAAAAAGAAAATAGAAATGAAAGATATATCGTCATTGAGTAGAAACTTAAGTAGAAGACAAACCAAAAAGCAACAAAACCAATTTGGTAACATACGATTTACTTGTTGCAGAATTTTGAAGTTAGTATATGCCATATTTAGCAGTAAAATTTAACTACACTGAATAATAGATTTTGTATCCAAAGGCTGAAGGTTAGTGTTAGGGGTGACAATTTGTATAATATAATTGTGTTTAACCTAATTAAATTATGTCGTTAACAGGTTAACTTACATGTCACTTATTTAATTAAAACGACGTACAGATTAATGAGTCAAAACGTATATAAATAATATAATTGTTAGTTTATTCGATTTTTTTAATTAAGTTTTATTATAATAAAAGAAACTAGTATATTATCTTTATGTTTTTTATTTTATTTATAAGAAATTTGTGAAAAAATATTTTTTTTGAGTAAATGAACAGCCCATCTTTGAAAAGTTGCAGGAGTCACCAAATTATTCTCTAGTATGCGTATAAATAGGGGAGTGTTTCCCCATTGTTTGCACGGCCAAAGAAAAGGCGCATATAGAGAAGTAAGCCTTTAGAAACTAAAGTCTAGTCTTGTGTGAGCTAGTGAGATATTAGTTCTAATCCAATTTAGAAATTGGCTATAGTAGTGAGTATAGAAAATAAAGTATAGCCTTGTGTGAGCTAGTGAGATATTAGTTCTAATCCAATTTACAGATTGGCTATAGCGGTGAGTATAGAAAATAAAGTATAGTCTTGTGTGAGCTAGTGAGATATTAGTCCTAATCCAATTTAGAAATTGGCTATAGTAGTATCTTTTTAGAGTGTCATTATTTTCCTATAGTAATATTTTGAATCTTGATGCATTTAAATCTCCCATATTAAAAGAAGTTTGTTTTCTTCTATATTAAACGTGTTGTGGTGCTCAACTTTTAAGTGCGGGCGGTCACCTTTTGAGTAAGAGCGCATAGCCAATCTTTGAAAGGTTACAGGAGTCACTTAGGAATCTCCTAAGAGTCCTAGGCTACTAGTCTTAAGACGCTTGGCCACTAAGCTCATTCTCTAATATAAATAGGGATGTGTTTCCCCATTGTTTGCACGTTCAAATAAAGGGCGTATAGAGAATTAAGGCTTTAATTTTAGGGGGGAAAAAAAGTGTAGTCTTGTGTGAGCATGTGAGATATTTTGAGAGTATTCCATTTCAATTTAGATATTGGCCGCAGTAGTGTCTTTTTTTTTTTTTTTTTTTGGAGTAGTGAGTGTCTTTTTAGAGTGTCGTTATTTTCCTCTTGTAACATCGTAGGTCAAATTAAAAGAAGTTTAATTTGTGGTTCCGGTACTCAACATATTGTTTATTATTATTGTTCTATTCAATTATCATCCACCTACTCCTCGTAATAACGATATTGTAAATTGTATGCACATGCTAAATTTTGCATAGGATTGGAGACCTTTTTTTTTTTTGGTGGCATAAATGCACTATAGGATATAAAATATATGAGAAAGTATCACTTTTAACATAGCAGTGTTCAACGATTTCCCCCCCGTTAAAGTTGTATATCAGATTTATGATCAGACGTAGTAAGGAAAACTAGCATTAATGGAACACTAAAAATGAAGGAAAGGAAGACATGGACAAGCTAATAAAGGGTGTGCCAGGCATGGAAAGCTTTTTGCGGTTTCGAGACCTACCTAGCTTTTTTCGAGTGAGCGACACAACGGACCCACTTCTCCAAATGATGGTTCAAGTGACCCAACAAAGCCGTCGAGCTCAAGCCCTGATACTCAACACGTTTGAGGACCTAGAAGGCCCAACAGTCTCTAATATACAATCAAAGTGCTGCCCCATAGTCTATACCATTGGCCCTCTCCATGCCCTCCTAAATGCCAGGCTCATGACCAACAACATTAATGGATCAAAGGATCCATCTTCCAACAGTCTTTTCGACGTGGACCGAAGCTGCATTACTTGGCTCGATTCTCAGCAGCCTAAGTCTGTTATCTACGTCAGTTTTGGCAGCTTAACGACTGTGACAAAGCACGACCTACTGGAGTTTTGGCATGGTTTGGTGAACAGCGAGAAGCGGTTCTTGTGGATCATAAGGCCTGACTTGGTGGCGGGAGAAGGCGGTGCTGGTTCGGTCCAGGCGGAGCTAGCGGAAATGACGAGGGAGAGAGGCTACATTGTGGGGTGGGCACCACAAGAGGAGGTGCTGGCCCACCCGGCCGTTGGTGGGTTTTTGACTCATAGTGGGTGGAATTCAACGTTGGAGAGTATAGTTGCAGGCGTACCAATGATCTGTTGGCCTTATCTTGCTGATCAACAGATCAATAGTAGATTTGTGAGTCAAGTGTGGAAGCTTGGATTGGACATGAAGGACGTTTGTGATAGGAAAGTTGTGGAAAAGATGGTGAATGATCTGATGGTGGAGAAGAGAGAGGAGTTTGCGAGATCAGCGGCCAAGATGGCCAGGGTGGCGGAAAAGAGTGTGAACGAAGGTGGGTCATCTTATTTTAATTTGGAACTTTTGATAGAGGATATAAGGCTGACAAGGAAGTGAAGATCCGGTAGCTAGATCATGAAGCGTGTGCTCCGGAAATAAAAAAGTTAGGCTGTATCGAGTTAAAGTTACTTTTCTATTAAGCTTTTCTTATTAAGTTGTGTATGATATTGTCATTTTTCATCCCAAATAAGTGAAGTTTCTTATACTGTGTTCATCTCCCAATTTTATTCAACCTAGAGATTGTGGACCAAAAAGCATAATATTAGCTCATCTTAGCCTATATTTTAAAGAAAAAACACATGATTGACTTATTCTGGCCCATTTTAATATGAATCTAGGCCGACCTATTATATTATATATAGTAGAGAATGAGTCGAGCTTCAGTTATAGGCGAGCGGATTTAGCTCGATTTGGTCCATATCTGTCGGCCCGAATTTATTTATTTTATATATAATTAAAATTAAAAAAAAATAATTTATTATTTATATATTTTTATTGTTATTTATTTATTTATTTTTGTTTATTTTTAATTTATTCAAATTTTAAAAAAATATGAAAGTAAAAAATATAAACATTAAAAAAATTGAAGTATTCTAGTTTATGTTCTACATACTTGTACATAATTTTTAAGTTACTAATTTTCTTATCCATACTTCTACTTGGGAGTTCTTGTCATATATATATAACATTATATCTTTAAATTTTATTCGCGCTTTCTCAATTATTAAAATTTGTTGACCTTTTAAGTTTCAATCTTATACTCATGTTTCTAAGTTCACAAATATGTGATTTAAAAACTAATTATCTATTTGAGTATGTAGCAAAGTATTGGACCAATCACAAAATATTTAAAAAATATTATGAAAAAGACAGAACTCGAAACTTAAAAGACTATTACATATCAAGAATACAAGGCCAAGTCTACATAGGATATATCGGTAGTTCTTTTATTTGAAATTGTACATTGCATATTTTATGATCTTTTTCCTTGGTTCAAAATTTCATATAAAATACTTTCTAAAATGGTTTTTCAACTATAAAGCTTAAAATTTTATCAATATTTTTGATAGTTAGAAAATAAACTTGTGATCTTTCAAAATAAGTCTCTTGTCTTCACATATGCCTAAATATGTCAAATATTTTTTGGAAAAAGTTTTGAAAAAAATTAAGAAAATGATGATTTGAATTATAAAACGGTCGACTTGCTTGAAGAAGCGGACAACCGGTTGCAAGGGGCAGTCAACCATTCCTTTGCACAGTTCAAATTCGACCGTTGCAATTATATGACTCTCAAAAGCTAGTTTTGAGCACTCAAATGAAAAATTGTCTGGTAAACTGGTTTTGACAGAAAGTAAGTCAGAACAGTAAAAAAATATCTAGTTTTCACAAATGCCAGTATGTAGGTGTTCATTTAAGACTTGTAAACATCTGAACGAATCTACATTGATTATTACTTATTTTCAAGTCAATATTCTAGACTAGTCTTGTGCTCGAACAAATCTTATTTTCACAAAAAGCTTTGAACCACATTTGATTATATCCTGTGCTTATATTTATTTCACCTAAGCTCAATTTGTATTATTCTTTTGAGAAGGGATCCTTTGAGTGAGTTTTTACTTGTATTATCATAAAATTATTGTTGTGAGATTAGGTTAGTAATGTAGTCGTAAACAACCTGGTTTATGTAAGATTAGCACTAGATTCTCAATAATTCGAGTTAGGCTTAGTAGTGTCGAAATTAACACTATTGTGAGATGTTGTGTTAGTCTTGAGAAGAAGAAATCAGTTTATTTGTAGAAAGGACAGTCAAACCCATAATTTTGATCCGATTATAATAGAGAACTCAAAACAATTTGTCAGAGCTAGGAACTGGTCGAATTGTCAAATTTTTCAAACGTCATAAAAATAATATCTGTAATTTCTCCATTCCTTCCTCCTCATTTTATTGTATATATATTAAAATTGTGATTGTTACGCTTCTCATTAAAATTGAAAAATGGAATATACTTGTTCCATAGTTCAAAAAGGTTCCAAAAATACTTTAAAACCTAATTTACCCCCTCCCCCTCTCTTCTTGGGTTACCTATCCTTGAAATAATAGAATTTTCTTACTTTTAAATTGACTATTCTCTTGAGTTTAATTGTACGAAGAGATAGTTAGGTATAGCATTTTACTATCTCTGGATCTTATTATGTTAAATCGGAATATTGAAAAAACTGAAGCTAAATGGCAGAAAAGTTCATGCTTAAATTTAGCAGTTATACATAACTAGTGGAGAAAATATTGAGGCTTAACTTTTCTTTGTAAAATAAAGATAAATATTCGTTGAGCTTACCATGAAGCCTTACTGACGACATTAGGCTTGATTCATAGGAAAGTGATCCAATCTCCACGTTGTAGTTCTTGTAATTGTACTTGGGAGTCTATCGCTTATGTGATTCAATGTAACTTTGATACGGCGGTTTGGAGGGCATCGAAATTTCAGCTCTATTTCAATAAGCTCATTTATATGACAATGGCCGATATCATCTCTTTATATTCTCAATTGCTAAATTTGGAGGATTATTTTAATTTATTTCTTTATTTATTATGATGCATATGAAATGAAAAAAAATAAAAGGTCACATAGGTCGAAGGCCAAAATACTGGACAACCCCATCTAATGGTTGTTTTAAAATAAATGTTGATGTCGTCCCTGATGAACACACATGTTGTTGGAATTGGTATCATATTTTGGAATCATGAAGAGGAAGTAATGGCAACTTAGCAAAAAAGGCTCGATGGTCTTCTTTCATCAAAACATGCTAAGGATAAGGTAATTGGGATGCCACTCTTATGGGCTAGAGATGTTTATCTAAATCTATAGAGTTTAGAATTAGATGCAATGGTCATAGTCCAAGCTCTCAACAATGGAACCAGATACCATTCGGAATTTGGGAACCTGCTGGTGGGTATCATAAGTTTATTCTCTTTATTTCTAAGTGTGGGGTCCGTTCCTAAATCACGCACCATATGGACAGTTAGGTGGTGGAACAGGTCAAGAGCGAGGCACACCATCCGACACATGCCCGGAGTGTTAATTAAAGACCAGTGAGTCGCACGTGATACCGTTTAGGCCCATGGATTATCCAAGGTTAAGGGCCAAGCCCCACCCAGACCCTGAATGGGCTTGGCCCAGCCAAATTTCTACCTTGATAGTTAAGGGTTGGGGGCCTCAGGGGTCTTCCACCGGAGAATAGTTGGAAACAGCTCATAGCCCCAGACCCAAACAAAGCATTTAATGCAATCTTGAGTGGGTGCGTATTTTGGACAAACCGTGTTGACAGAACGGCGGTATATCAAATTCTTACCCTTGACAGGATTAAGCCTTAGGGGACGGCGGAAACCAGACCAGGATGATACTGGCAGGATCTCGGTAATCTTGGCCCGTGATCTCTGGAGTAAGTTCTGGTGAAAAAGGGTATTCGGTCCTGGGGGAGAGAACCGTGAGGTTTACAATTCCAGGCTTATATATGTGTGAGCCATGCATCCCCGAGGGAGAGATAGATATAGACGAAAAGAGATATTTTAAAAGTCTAATATAGAGAGAAAAACTAAATCTTTGTAAGCCCGAGCTAAAGACGAGCAACTGACTTAAGCATCGGAGAGTCTTTCCAGGTAGCCACCCCCGCCTCTCTGACCCTATTTGAAGTTAAGAACACTTTGGGATAGCAAGGTTATGTGGACAGTTAGAAGATACAATATCAGTGATTCAGAGACATATGAACAACTGGTGAAAACCGATCCAACAGTTTGGCACCGTCTGTGGGAAGACGTCGAGCGTGAGAAAAAGAGTAAGAGACTCGCGATCGCACTCTCTCCGAAAAAAAAGCCATACAACGTCGGATGACACCCTCAAGGATGACAACCAGGAGCACACGTCGACGCCGAGGGGAGCTCCCGAGAAGTATGACCAGACCTGGAGCAAAAACTGGACTAGATGCTCGCCGCCATGGCAGAAGCAAACCAGAAGGCAGAGATGGCCCACGAGGCTGTCCTGGGTTTAAAAAATGAAGTCGTAGAAGTACGCAGAGATAACGCCCGCCTTGAAAGGCTACTGGCAAGCGAAGCTAGGAGCCAGCAGAGAGAAAACTTTAACGAAGAGGTTCAACAAGAGTCTGGAGGCCAACCACGAGGGGAAGTTCCCGTCCCATCCAAATCGCGGATACAGGGGGCATGACAAAGCCAGACGAGACCTTTCCAAGCTGGGGCGGCGGTAGGCAGAAGACACTGAGAAAGCCTGGAAGATGTGCATCCCGACTGAAAGCAAGAAATGATGGCGGAGTTGAGTAAGAGGCTCAGGGCCCATCACAGCCAGACCTCCGATGATCTGGTAGAGCAAACTGTGCGAGGGATCAACCGGACGGCCTTCGCCAATTGGATCCAGATAGAGCCCAAGCTAAGAGACTTTACAACCCCGACCTTCAAGCTGTTCGAGGGGAAAACTGACCTCCTTAATCACATATACCACTTTCAGCAGAAGATGACCTTGGAAACCAGGGACGAGGTTGTGACCTGCAAAGTCTTTTCCACCACCCTGGCTGGACCGGCCCTACTATGGTTCAGACAGCTCCCAGAGAAGTCTATAAACGAGTTCGAAGATTTCTGCAAATTTTTCCTAAAGCAGTATGCAGGTGTCCAGAGACAACAGAAAACCATACGAGATCTTGACTGGTTGGAGCAGGCCACAGACGAATCGCCGAGAGAGTGCCTGTCATGTTTTCTAAAGGTTATGTCCCTAGTTCATAATGCTGACTCGGTCCAAGCTGCAGGCTCGTTCGTCAGGGGCCTATAACAGGATCGATGCTATCGGACCATCTCCTTTTGAACCTTCCGTATGATATGGTGGATGTCCAGGCAAAGTTGGAAGGGGTATTCAGGGTGCTAGAAAGCCACCAGAAGGCGTCCAAGACTTCTGCCACAATAACAGCATAGCCGGCACAAACTCCGGCCCTGCAAGGGGTGAAGAGGCCCGTGCTGGACCAAGGGCCAATTCCAAAATAGGGAGCCCCCATCCGAGGCAGTCAAGAAGATGGCAAAAGGAGGAAGTCGTCCCGTGACCCTTTGCCAAAGTATGAGCTCAACACGCTGATCGACGTGATCTACCTCCAAAACAGGGATAGAGGCATTTTCAAAGACCCGCCAAAGTCTGGCGTTCCTGAGCATATGAAGACCAGGAACTGGTACTGCCAATTCCACAAAGATCATGACCACGACACCGTCAACTGTCGCAACCTTTATGCGCAAGTCATGATGGCGATCCATGCCGGCTTGCTGAATAGTATGTGAAGACCGGCAGAGCCCAGCCACGGGAAGATGTCACCGAGCCCGAAAAAGGCAAGCAAATCTAGGTCTTCGGGTCAGGAGAGCAAACCTTGAGGATAGTGCATACCATCGTGGATAGGTCGAAGCCAACCCAGGGTCAAGAGGAGAAGGAAAAATGCCTCAAAAAGACCGAAGAAAGGGTGAAATGCCTGAGGGGGATGGGCCATTCCATCAATCATTTGACGATGGGAGGAGGCCGCACATCTGCCGCTCCCATCGTTTTCACCCAGCAAGATTTAACCACGGTGCGCCTGCCTCACGATGACCCTTTGGTGATTAAACTGCAGATCGACTCCACGTTGGTCGGAAGGGTCCTAGTCAACAGTGGGAGCAGCGTTGATATCCTGTTCCTCAGCACGTTCGAAAATATGGGCTTAGATCGAAATGCACTCAGGCTGACCTATCAGCTACTGTTCGCCTTTGACAGCACTAAGGTCAGCCCCTTGGGCGTCATGACCCTGAAGGTCTGCGCTGTGGAGAAATGCTTAGATGTGGACTTCGTCGTCATTGACTGTCAGTCCTCCTTCAATGTCATCATGGGAAGGGGATGGATCCACGCCATGCATAGGGTCGCCTCCACCCTCCACCAGGTCTTGAGATATCTATCAAAGGATGGTACTTATACGATAGACATCAAGGGAGACCAAGTCTCCGCAAGGAAATGCTTTTCAACCGCCCTGAAGAGAGCTGACACAAGTGCGAGCGCCCTGACTGGGGACAGATAGCAATCAAAGGACCACCTGCCGACGTACATGAAGTGGATCGAAGGGGAGTCTGACGGTCCAGAATTTACGATCGAGGAACTAGCAGCTGTCCCTTTGAAAGAGGCAGAACTGGTGAAGGTAGTTCTGATCGGGGCCTTATTGCCCGAGGAAGAGAAGAACGAGATGTTGGGATTCCTGACGCAGAATGAGGACGTCTTCACATGGTCTTAGGATGACATGCCCAGGATAAACCCCGCGCATGCCTGTCACCAGTTGAACATAGACCCTAATTTCCCTTCGATCAGGCAGAAACCCTGAAAGTTTGCACCAGAGAAAAATAGGGCGATCAACAAGGAGGTAGAAAAGCTACTGGAGAATAGTCTGATCAAGGAATGCGTGTACCCATGTTGGGTCTCCAATCCAGTGGTGGTAAAAAAGAAAAATTACGACGACCGTATTTGCATAGACTTCACCAACCTGAATAAGGCCTACCCAAAGGATAGCTTCCCCTTGTCCAGAATCGACCATATGGTAGATGCGACGATGAGATTCGACAGAATGAGCTTTCTGGACACCTACTCTGGATACAACCAGATCCCCCTATACGTGGAAGACCAGATTCACATGGTTTTTATTACGGAGCATAGTCTCTACTGCTACAGATGCATGCTATTTGGCTTGAACAACGCGGGGGCGACCTACCAAAGGTTCATGAACAAGATGTTCGTCGGGCTGCTAGGGAAGACTATGGAGGTCTATATCGACGACATGGTCATAAAGAGCAGAGAAGATTCAGACCATCTAAGACATCTAGACGAATGTTTCTAGATTCTAAGGCTATATCGGATGCGTCTGAACCCTAAAAAATACGCGTTTGGGGTGTCCTCTGGCCAGTTCCTGGGGCATATCATGAGCAGAAGGGGTATCGAGGCCAACCGGACCCAGCTGTCCTCGATTGCAAATGTGCAGAAACCCTCGACCATTCGGGAGGTCCAATGCCTAGCCGGGAAGATAGCCACTCTCAGCCGATTCATCTCCAAGATGTCTGACCGATGCATGCCTTTCCTCCAATGCCTGAAGAAGAACTCTACTGTCGTCTAGGAAGAGGAACAGGACAAGGCACTGACAAGTCTCAAGCTATATTTGAGTTATCCGCCTATCCTGGCTTCCCCAGCAGAGGAGGAGTGCGTGTACACCTATTTAGTAGTATCCAAAGTAGCAATCAGTGCCGTACTATTCATCGAAGAGGATGGCAAACAGAAACCGGTGTTTTATATAAGCCGCATGCTCCTGGATGCCGAGACACGATATAGCATAGTAGAAAAACTGGTCTCGCTCTAGTCAACGCTAAAAAGAAACTCCGGTAGTACTTTGAGGCACACTCGGTCACTGTGTATACAGATTTCCCCATTCGGAAAATCTTGGCCAAGCTAGACCTATCGGGACGGCTGATCAAATGGGCCATCGAGCTAGGGATATATGACATCGAGTATCGACCTCGAGTGGCAAAGAAGGGGCAAGTCATGGCGGATTTCTTGGTGGAAATCGAATTCTTCGGCGAGTCGCATGACCCATTTCAGACGTCTCAGCTTTGCCCCCTTCAACCTGGATGCTTTACACTGACGGATACATGAATGCCTCAGGATCGGGTATCGAGAGAGTACTGTAGACTCCAATGGGTCTCAGAGTTGAGAAAGCTTTGAGGCTCAGTTTCCGGGCAACTAACAATGAGGCGGAGTACGAGGTACTACTGTAAGGCCTTGATCTGGCCCTACACTTCGAAGTGGAGAACATCGCAGTAAAGACCGACTCATAGTTGATCGCGGATCAAGTAGGGGGAGACTTCGAAGTAAAAGAGCCGAGGTTGCACAGGTACTTCTCCAAGGTAATGGGGGCGAAAGCTCGCTTTAGCAATTTCAATATTGAACCGATTCCCAGGGAAGAGCCTACCAAATACGTGGAACACTCAGCACTTGAAAAAGTATCACGTGTGAAATACATGTAAATGTTGTAAAACCTATGTGAGTGCTAATTTTATTGAAAAGCTTAATTCCAAAACAGGCCAAGTTTTTTGCCACACGGATCTATCCTCTGGATTGCTACGGAAAAGGGTCTGCCCACAGTGGCAGACCCCACGCCTTACTTGCACAAACAAAGATCATACTGGGCTGCAACAGAAAAAGGTCTACCATAGTGGTAGACCCCACACACTATTTGCACAAACAAAAATCATATCGAGCTGCCACGGAAAAGGGGTCTGCCCATAGTGGCAGACCCTACGCACTATTTGCACAAACAAAAATCATGTCGGGCTGCCATAGAAAAGGGTCTGTCCACAGTGGCAGACTCCACGCGCTATTCGAGCAGTTAACAACCGTACTATGGGAATCACATCGTGCAATAAAATGCTTGCTGATGGCCCGAAAAAATGTACGAGGAGGAAAGAGCTGTGTAACCAAAAACTTGCTAGTAGACCTCAAAAATGATCGTACTATGGAAATCACATCGTGCAATAAAATGTTTGCCGATGGCCCTAGAAAACGTACGAGGAGGAAAGAGCTGTGCAACTAAAAACTTGCCAGCAGACCTAAAAAATGATCGTACTATGGGAATCACATCGTGCAATAAAATGCTTGCCGATGGCTTGAGAAAATATACGAAGGGGAAAGAGCTGCGTAACCAAAAACTTGCCAGCATACCTCAAAAACAATCGTACTATGGGAATCATGTCGTGCAATAAAATTCTTGCCGATGGCCCGAGAAAACGTACGAGGAGGAAAGAGCTGTGCAATCAAAAACTTGCCAGCAGACCTCAAAAACGATCGTACTATAGGAATCACATCACGCAATAAAATGCTTGCCGATGGCCCGAGAAAATGTACAAAGGGGAAATGGCTGTGCAACCAAAAATTTTCCAGCCGACATACAAGATGCTAAAGGAAAGCAGGGTCAGGATCCACCCGTTGGAAGTAGACCCCCCCTAAGAAGCATTTTAGCTATACGAAATACTAAAAGAAAGTAGGGTCAGGATCCACCCGTTGGAAGTGGAGCATTTTAGCTATACGAAACGCTAAAGGAAAGCAGGGTCAGGATCCACCCATTGGAAGTGGACCCCCCCTAAGAAATATTTTAGCTACATGAAGAGCTAAAGGAAAGCAGGGTCAGGGTCCACCCATTGGAAGTGGGCCTTCCCTAAGGAGCATTTTAGCTACACGAAGAGCTAAAGGAAAGCAGGGTCAGGGTCTACCCATTGGAAGCTGATCCTAACCAGGGAATGGTTTAATTGCACATGGACTGGATATGAACTGATTTGGAGTCTACCTATTGAAAGTAGTCCAGTACCAGACCAGGCATGAAGCTAGGAATTGAAATTAAACTCTATTTATTATTCCCTAAAAATACAAGAGACACGATCAACAATGGCGCGCACTCGTGAGCTCTATTTATAAGAAATGGGTCTTGAACGGACTCGCAAGGAGACGTCAGAGTGGTAGTGCCCCATTTGCTCCTGATAAGAGCCGAGCCCAGACCTTTTCCTTTACAGTGATGGGTCCAAACAGTGGTTGACCAACCCCTAGAGCTGGTTTCTGGCGCATTCCCATTTGGGGTCAGAGAAGTCCAGCCACACGCGCGGGTTGAATTTTGCCAAGACAAGTCATAACAGGGTTATACATCCTTGAAATCGGATGAGCCGAAATTCACATCCCGATCCCTTGAGCTAATCTTGTTGGACATAATACAAGAATTCGCTAAGAACTCAGAGTCATGTACGACCGAGTCCAACCCAAAACGCGGTCAACAAAAAGAGGGGGAGGAGGGGACAAATTTGAAAGAAAGGAGATAGCATGGTTTTTATTATTTAAATGGATGGATACAATAAGGGTCTAACTTTACAAATATACAGAATGAGGGGCCCTAATTACCTCCAACTAGGGGAGCGTAACTAGCCTCGGCACTTGGACCAGCTCTGACAGAGGGCGGCGTGCCAGGGTCAGAATCATCGCTGGACAGAATGACCTCACTAGACCCATCACCGGCTGAAGCTCTAAGATCGGGCTCATCACCAGGAGCCTCCGAGGTTTGCTCTAATGGGCTGGGAACGAGGATGATCTCCTTAGCAGTAGAGGCAAATGTAGAAGGTCCATCTTTCTCATCATCGAGCATCTTCAACACATCAGCAGGGTACATGATGTTGATCCCATCCCCTAACTACTGCACGTAGTGCTTGACAAAATAATGGTCCCTCTCGATGCCTTTCTACTAGTCAAACTGGTTTGGCATGACCACCTCCGCGTGGCCTTCGAATTCTCTGTTTTCCTAGCCAGACGTGTAGCTCTCTACAGAAAGGATGTCCACCTGCCTCTGTTACTTGATCTTTAATTTCTCCACGTCTGCCAGCCTGTCCCTCAGCACCGCCAGCTTCAGCTCCGCTTGCTGCTGCGACAAGTCGACTAAAAAAGTGTTAATGTCGGCAAGGTCCTCACCATGTTTGCGAGACATCTCTACATGAGCCCCCATCAAATTTTTGTGATCCAAGTAGCGATGTCAGTTTACCTCGTTGGACCAGTCAAGTCTGCGTTGCAGGGAACAGGCCTCTAGTTTGGCTTTCGCCTCAGCTTTCCTCGCTTCTTTAGCGTCATTGACAGCCCTATCACGATCGATGAAAGCCAACCCCATCTCTTTCCCTGTGCTCTACAGCTCCTGCTCCTTGACCCTGAGCTCGTTCTGGGCCAGCCTGGCGGTTTCAGACTAAGCAAGCCTGTCGGCTTCTGCCTCGGCCAACTTTGTGACCAGGTCCTTGCACTTGGCCCTCTCGGCACTCAAAGCATGGGCCAGCACGCTGCTGAATCTAGCCTCATCCAGGCTTTGATACAACTCGAAGTCAGTCCTCAACTCAGCAAGGGCGGCCTCGCTCTGCTCTGCCAGTGCAGAGTGGGAGTTCGGCTCCTGGGTCAGCTCCCTGATGCGAGAAGAATAGAAGGACTGGACGACAGCTAACTGTAAAACACAAGAAAGGAGGGTCAGTGTCCAGCAAGGATGCCGAAAAGCACGAAGGTGGCGGCCAGACGGGGCAGACCAGTGCAATGTTGCGGCCAGCAATGAGCTCGACGTTCTCCAAGGAGAGCGCCTCTGATTCAGGCTCCACAGCCAGACCCTCTCCTTGGCCATGGTCTGCATCCGACGAGCGCGACTCCACACTGCTGATCGCGAGGACATGCTCTCCCCCTGCCAGACGCACCTCGGTAGTTCTTGTCGACGTTCCCGAGGTAGCAGTGGCGGGGACGGCAGAAAGCTAGGCATCATTGAGCATTCCCTCGACGACAGTCGGAGGCAACACACCTTCAGCAAGAGACACCACAGGAACTGCTGCAACTTCGGTCGCTCCCCCCTTTGGAGCTCTGCCTGGATGTGATTTTATAGTCTTGTCTTGCCCAGCTCCCCCCGACGGGCCACTGCACACCGACCTTCTCCTCCTCATAAGGGTCAGTGTGGCCCCATCGTCATCACTGCTAGAAGAGGGGGCAACCTTGCCCCTCTTCCCTGCTGGACCCTCCTTCTCTTTGGATGGGTCAGGCTCGTGATGCCGCTTTGTCAGGATCAGGGGGGGGGGGGGGAAGATAGCCGAGATTTCAACCTCGGAGCCCCCCCACTGAGCTCAGTGATCTCTCCACGGGAATGGGTGGCACCGGATCCTGCTCCCACCTTCGTGCCGGAACTGGAAGCAGAAGAGATCGGCACAGAAGGCTCACCGGGTCGACTCGAAGGTGCCCCCATGTCATATGCTGTCTTTATGGACGGTGCTACAGGAGTTACAAGCCTGCCCACCTCAGGAGTTGGTGCCACCTGCGTCTCACCACTAGTCACAAGCAGACCCTCCAGGTCATCGTCTGAACTAATTCTTGGGGTGACAATTCCAAAGGCCCCATCCTCCGAAGACACCACAAAGCATCAACTACGGGGACTATGGGATGAGCCTTGTGTGCGACAGTCTTCCCTTTGATTGGGGAGGGGCCCGCCGAAGGACCTGCATCCGAACCTGCGTTGGCAAGCAATAAAGTTAAAATGTAGCCACAATCTGACCAGTAGAATCCCAGGATATGAAGTTGAACTCACCCTTAGCCCTCTTAGGGATGACGATCTCCTCCCTACTGAATCTGGCACACTCCTCATCCACGAGCTTCACCACCTCTTCGAGCTTGTGGCTGGTCGGTGCCACCAAGTTGTTGAGACCTGCCAGCTGGCTCGAGGCCATAATCTATCAGCCCACCGTGGCAATGCAGTTTTGCTCATCTTGATAGAACCGTTTAGGGCAGAGGCGTCAAGCTGGCTTCGGAGGTGTTTGGTGATGACCCACGTGTCTAGTAGGAAGGGGTGGTATGAAACCAACCTTGGAATCATGTTCATTACCTGGGGATTCAGGATGGCCTGAATGTGCCAGTAGTCCCCGGATGAACCGAAGGGGATGATTCCTTCCATCTCCTGAAGCTGCCCTACTGACAGCTAGGGCTCGAACTTGTTTTCCTCCATAGAGGCTGCGCAAAGAAAAACGTCATGAATAAAAACAGACGAAATATGCACAGACCCAAAATTCATGACCCAGTACCTACCTTGCAGAAAGGACGAGGGAATCAGAAAACGCTCCTCCCCGTTCATCCAGGGGGAGCACTACGCCCCTCTAATGGCATATATCCTAGAGTGAGAGTCCCACTACTTGTCCGACCTTAGCAAACCCCAAAAGATATGGCGCTCCAGCAGCGGCTGGAGGTAGAATGTGGGGTAAGAACCCCTTTTGGGAATGAGGATAAGTTTGTAAGCATAGAAAACCACTTCCAGGTCAATATGCGTGTTGAGAAGGATGGACAAGGTAGAAAGCCCCATGAGGATCATGATTCCGTTAGCATTGAGCTGCATCGGATGAATCTCTGTGAGGCTAAAAAACTGGTGGACTAAGGGGGAAAAGGGAAGCACAACCACTCTAGATGTCACCTCCTGAGAACAATGGAGCCCTCTGGAGCAGAGGGGTAAAGATACCAATCCGATGAGCCATCAACCCTCTCTAAGTTGACTCCGCTAGGGAAGCATAGCTGCCTCCTCAATGACCCTAATTCGGAGTCTGCAATGGGACGGAGTTTCTGGCTCAAATCTGTGGCCATTGTATTATATACGGTTGAAGAAGACGAGAGGTCCGAGAAAAGAAATAGACACAGAAACCCTAAGGCTCGAGAAGGCTGAAATATTTGGAGATGTTAGTAAAGTAAAAAATGAGCGTAGATACAGCTTTTATAGAGGGGGAACCGAAGAGTTTTCTTCCCTGAAGAAGGCAGGGCCAGGGAAACGCAAGCGTCAAAAGTTCAAATTTTGAAACAATTGTGACACGGGATGGCGTGCCTCCACATCGGCAGTTGGGAGCCACGTGTGACCCTCAGATTGGAGGAAAAAGAAATAATTTCCCAACTTGATGGATACGAATCCACCAAATAGGGAAATGAGGACAGTTATAGGTCCCGTTCCTAAATCACGTGCCACGTGGACGGTTAGGTGGCGGAACAGGTCAAGAGCGAGGCACACCATCTGACATGTGCCCGGAGTGATTAATTAAAGACCATGCGAGTCGCACGTGGTACCGTTTAGGCCCATGGATTATCCAAGGCTAAGGGCCAAGCCCCACCCAGACCCTGGATAGGCTTGGCCCAGCCAAACTCCGACCTTGATAATTGAGGGTCAAGGGCCTCAGGGGTCTTCTACCGGAGAATAGTTGGAAACAGCTCATAGCCCCAAACCTAGACAAAACATTTAATGCGATCCTGAGTGGGTGTGTGTTTTGGACAAACTGTCCTGACAGAACGGCAGTATATCAAAGTCTCACCCCTAATAGAATTGAGCCTTAGGGGACGGCGAAAACCAGGCTAGGACGATGCTGGCAGGATCGCAATGATCTTGGCCCATGATCTCTGGAATAAATTCTGGTGAAAAAGGGTATTCGGTCTTGGGGGAGAGAACAATGAGGTTTACAATTCTAGGCTTGTATATGTGTGAGCTATGCATCCCCAAAGGAGAGATAGAGATAGACAAAAAGAGATATTTTAAAAGTCTAATATAGAGAGAAAAACTAAATCTTTGTAACCCCGAGCCAAAGACGAGCAATTGATTTAAGCATCTGAGAGTCTTTCCAGGTGGCCACCCCCACCTCTCCGACCCTGCTTGAAGTTAAGAGTACTTTGGGATAGCAAGGATACGTGGACAGTTGGAAGATACAATATCAGTGGTTCAGAGACACATGGACAATTGGTGAAAACCGATCCAACACCAAGTATCAAAGTAAACCATCTATTTCATGAAGCTATAATGAAGCTGCACACGACTTGGCTAAATTGACTCTTTGAATGACTGATTGACTTGTTTAATTAGAGGAAATCTCTAATCCAATTGAATCTATTGTTATAAGAGATACCCTTATTCCATTCTTATCCTTTTTGTTAAATTCTTGATATTTCGAGATTGCTAAAGTAACGTAATTACTTTTCCTTATTTCTATGTTTTATGTATTGAATAATAATGTATGCAAGTCATGTGCGTTTTTTCTCGTTAATTATTACATTTTTATAATCTACTTAAGTCATAGTTGTTTAATAAATAATATTTGTATGTAAAAAGAGGAATTGGGAATAGAGATTATTATTACTACGAGTAACGCTAGAATAGAATCTTAACTTGGCTTGATCAGAAGTTTTCTTCTCTCCCATTGAGTCCCTATTTGATGATAATGATGCTAAACATTACAAATAACAATGAATGATTTAATAATATGGTTAATGATATTAATAGTCCTTAAATTATACATGTAATATCACTTTGTCCTCTAAATTTTTAACTTACGTAATATTTGGTTTATGAATTATGTAATTATTACAATAATAATTCTTTTTGTCACAAACTAGTAAAATATTTAACAAAAATAAGTCATTATAGAACATACAGTTTATTAACTATGGTCAATAATATAAAATTCTGAATTTTTAACTTACACGGTAAATATTTATATAATTATTGCAGCAATGACCTTTTTTTTAACAAATTATTCATTTTTTATATGAGCATTATGCAAAATATATAGTTTAGTAATTATGTTTAAAAAAGAGATTTTGACTCAAAAAAATAAATAATTTCTAATTATACACTTTGTCCATTACTATTTTATATTAAAAAACTAATAATTTATGACTAAAGGACCAATACTATAATAGTTACATAATTCAGAGACCGTACTGATATAAGTAGAAAATTTAGAGGTAAAGTAGTACCATAAATATATTTCATTTACTATTACTATATTTAACACTTAATAATAATATACTTTAAACATACTCATTAATTAGTAATTTGGAATAGGAAGGGGCAGGTTCGTGTTTTTTTCTTTTTTAATAGCGTGAGAGGCCACCTATAATTTATATATTTATTTATTTAACTCAAAAAGATATACGCCTCTCCTGTTGAAGGTTAAGTAATTCTTCATCGTTAGGGTAGCAACTTATTTTAACAATTTGAATTTAATGTTTTAATCGAGTTTTACTAAAGCGTGATTATGAAAACTAGAAACGAAAAAATTATATCAAAGTGAGAGGCAGACGATCGACCTACAATCTCCATGGACAAAACCGCCATTTTTTCATTTATTGTCTTAAATTGTTTTTTCTATTTTTTCCTTTCACTTAATTGATAGGTATGGATATAAAATAAACACTTAAATTTGGAATGTACAAGACAAATTTTGTGATAGATTAAGAATTTCCTTGTATTAATTGTTTTCTTTATTCTTTTAGCGATTTAACTATTAAGAAAAAGAAGTGTAAATGCGCAATTATTTATTAATGGAGCAAAACTGAACGAAAACAAATTACAAATATATATAGAGCAAAAATAAATATAGAAATAGATCATATTGATTTGTTATTATAAATCATTTTTTATTTGGTCAAAGTAAAAAATAGATAATATATTTGTGATCTAATGAGTTGAACATTTTTTTTCAATCCTTTTTTATTTTTTTTCCATTCAAATTCCATAGTTGATGATTCCTTATTATCATTCTCATTTTTCATTCCTTATATGATCATTACTATTTCAAATTATAGAAAAGTACTTTTCATTTAATTTTTTTTCTTAAATCTTCCTGATACCCTTTTTTAAATGTGTTTTCTCTCCCTTTGTTTTTTCGAATTCACATTTTTTATATTCGAAGCACGCTTTTTTTTTTTTTTTTAAAGTTAAGTCTTTTTATTATTTTACATGTAGACTTCATTATAGAGACTTTAATATGGAATGATGTTTCTTTCGTAATAATAATAATAATAATAATAATAATAATAATAATGATAGTGCACGCTTTTTATTTTATATATAGGCTCCATCGTAATTATTTTAAGATAGGATAATACTTCTTTCAAAATAATAATGATAATAATAATAATAAATATATTTTAATTGAAAAATTACACTATATATTACGACTGTTTTTTGTATTTTTACCAAATATAATTAATTATCGAATTAATTATGTACAGTGAATATGAGGAAAATTATAATATGGATATTGTAACACCAAAAAGTAAATACTTGATATATAATATTTTTACTTAGTTCAACTATCTCCCGACAGTCTACATTTAAGGGGCCACACCTAGAAAAATAAACTTATTAGTAAAAAATAGCATGACTACAAACACCAATCAAATTTTAAAAACTCTCTCTTAAATGTTGTAACATGCTAGTACTCTTTCACTAATTTGTCTAGTGCACTCCCCTCAACTTGATGTGTTTCTTTCCGTCTGAACTCCCTTCAAATTTCATAGAATCTGCCTTCTCTTGAGACTTGTTGTACTTCTTCTGAAGTACTTATATTTCTCCCAAAGTACTCTCATGACTAAGGATCTCTCCTAGTCTAACAATACAAGTATAGATAGATTCAACAAAGTATTGTTCTAATAGCAATCACAAATATACATGGCACATTTAGGACTCTAACCTAGACCTCTATATATAGTGCTTGACATCTTCCAATCTTTAACAATCTGTAAGACATGTTATAAACATCATAAATACTAATTAGAAGTTAATTAAATTAGTCAAAAATAAGATTTTTGTAATCAAGATTGATCTGTGATTATTGTTGATTCTGCATAGTGATGTTACAGTATCAGCCCTATCTAAAACAACTAAATTTGTAACTTTCTTGAATAAATGTTTCTTTGTCACATGAAATAGTAATTTTGGTTTTCACATAAATCAATCAAATAAAAAGTGTTCATACACAATAAGAATCAGCTAAGATACAGAAATGACAACTTAAGAGGTAAATATTAACACTTTTATATTATAAGTCAGTTTCCATAAAAATATAAGTTGTCAACACAATCAGATAAAATTCGCCCAAAATATAATTTGATTGATTAGAATCAGAATTGACTATGTCTAGAAATATTAATCAATTAATATTAGCAGTGACATAATAATAAATCTTCATTAAAACACGCCTAAATAAGAAAGAAATATATGAGTATAATTTTCCTACAAGGCAATTATCAATTACTAATATTCCTGATCAAAACACAACTAATTGAATAAAAATTCAATCATATGATACTTGTAAAATTCAGATAAATAAATTCAAAAATATTAGGTCAAATATTCTAGTGATGTTGCAACATCTCATTTGACAAAAAATTTTGCTCTTTCAATCTCCCCCTTTGGCATTTTTAGGAAAATATTTGTACCTGTAGAAACAAGTTAGGCCCTACAAAACAATTTGTGTTTGGCCAGAATTCTTGTAAATTTTTACAACTACTCTCCCTTTTTATCAAAAATAGCCAAAAGTAGTTACAAATTACTCTGCAGTATTCATAACGTAGTTAAATATATTAAATGAAAACTAGAATTCACATATAATAAATCAATATCATAGGTTGTTTAATAATGTAACATAAGCTTATATCCTACAGAAAAACAAAAGGAGTAAATTCAAAAGAATATAACAGTACTCCCTCTTGATTGTTGCTCCTAACAACAACTTGCTTTTCTCATGAGATGAGAAATTTGATGATATCACAACCATATTTTTTCCTTAGCTGGCTTTCATAACTCCTTTTTAGTAAACTCCCATATACTACGAGCATCGTAAATAACAGAAGAAAAGAAAAAAAATGGAGTGACTGAAGAATCACTCTTTTTTTTCACTTTGGTTATTCACCATTTTTCGGGACTATTGTAGAACTAAAAAAGAAACTTTGATCAAACAAAGATAATTCTAGAGAAAATTATGAGTGAAATGCGTGAAATTGGGGATTCAAATAAGAGACCATTAAATTTCCCTAATTTGAAATAGAAATCCAAATCATTTTGGAGGCGAAATGAAATCAGAAAATTTGTAATGAAAGAAAATCTTAGAAACATATAGAGATGACATCAACAGTAGTTATTTGTCTTTTTTTAATCTTAAAAAATATAAGTCTGGTTTATTTCATGTTATAACATTGATTGTGCAGTCTCAGTCAAAATATTATATGGGGTAATCCTGTAGACAAAAAAATTGATGAATATATTTCAATTATAAAATCTTTTAACACACAAAGTTCTTACCCTTTTCAACACTCACGATTTCTGGAAGATTCTTCATATTGATTGATCATCTTTGCTTAAGAAATAACTGACATGCCAAAAATAATTAATCTCACATGAAATAGAGCAGTACAAATTAATTTTTTCTAATGCATAAATAGGTGATATTATAGTATTGACAATAATAAAGGCAATGATCTTTCTAAGACCAATAGCTTTCACACTATCACTGAGATAGTTTTTTTCTCATAGTAAATCATCTTCTACTGTATTTGTGATATATAGATCCAGATTACTCATGGATGACTTTCACACATCAATATAGGTAATGCTTTCTAATCATGATGTATATATTCACAAAATAAAGCTGAGATTAAAATATATCACCTTTGTCAGTTATAAAATAATTAAGAATCTCAATCTTCTTTAGAATTATCCAGAAATACTTGCATAATCAAATTAATAAAAACTATGTAGAAAAATATGTTATAATAAAAACAAATTGATTGTTTTCTTAATATCTTTTAGGTTTATCACAAATAATATTTCTAAGTTTGACTAGCTAATGTTACTACATTGGTTCATATAGAACAAATTTATAGAGCTTTTGTGAAAATACTTTTAAGCTATTTGTCAATCTCAATATATTTCGTCAAAATAATTTTATTCTCAACTAAGTTTCTGATAATATGCCACAAATCAAATTCATTCATTTATGCAATATTGCATAAATGTGTTTTTATCAAAGTATAACAATTATTCTTTGGACCGAAAACCTTCCAAAACCGATTTAACATATTCATAAAAAATAATACACTTATCACAAGGGAAATTAACATTAAAATTTAAATCATAAATTTGACTTATAATAATCAAATTAGCCATAAGTCTCTCAAAATACAAAACATTCTTGAATTTGGAAAATCCTTCAACATTAAGAGTTTTTCTTCCAATAACTCTTATTTTTACACTATCACCAAATATTACAACACCTCTAGTATCAAATTTGTAAGTCACAAGAATAGATTTGCCATCTATCATGTGCATAGAAAATCCAATATTTAAATACCGATCGTTAGAAGCACATATTCTAAAACAAGTAAAAGATCCAAAGTAATTTAATTTAGATTTTTTAACCCAAACTTTATGAGTTTTTCTTGGCAAATCAATTTTTTTCTTTGTTGTCTTTCATTAAAATAGAATTTCATGTAAATAATAGTTATTTTCTAAAACAATTCCTCATAGTAAAACACTTAAGTCTGATATGACCTTTAACACCACAAAATGGACAAGTTACAATAAACTTATCATGGTTTTTCATAGAATTAAATTATGCTAGTTTACTATGTATTGCAACAAGAGATTTTTGTGTTGCAATATTAGCATGTTTTCTAGAACCTGATATTATAGTTGATTTATTGTATGTTACAACGGGAGTTTCTTTTGTATTGTAACATCAGTGTTGGTTCTTGCAACTAGGTTAGAAACAAAACTCTTAACAAAAATAGTTTTGAGTTTGAGTTCTTACCTTTAAATCCGAGTCTTTGATGGTTTGACCCAGATTTACTGACAAACAGAATATGACCTAACTTAGCCGTTCTAGAATTTAGTATTTTTAAGGACTTTTGAGTCCTATCAAGGTCTACTAAAATTTTTTGTAACTTTGCTTCCTTTTTAGCTAACAAAGTTTTTGACTTTTGCACTTTATCTCGAATTCTTTTTGTATTGGATGAGAGTATAGATTCTCCTTTTAAGAGATCTATTCTATTCTATAACTTTAATCTATTGAGAATATATATTCTTATATGATCTTCGAATTGATGCTTTATCTAATTCAGATTCATTATTATCAGAATTATATACCTTGTCTAATGTTACAACATTACTGTTAGACGCAAGCTGTGTTGCAATATTATCTGCAAAACTCTATACAGAACCCATGTCATTAGAAACTAATGAAATATCAAAAGTAATATAATTACCTATATGTGTTTCATCTTCATCTTGGCTGCCTTCAGATTCCTCATCACCCCAAGAGGTAGTCATAGCCCTAGATTTCTTACTTAGGGTGTTAGCACATTTAGCTTGTATGTGTCTATAACCTTCAAACTCCCTGTATTGAATACATTTCTTTTTATCTTTTGAAATATCAGATTTAGTTAGAATAGACTTACCTTTATTCAAGTTGCTATCCATTTTCTTCAAAAATTTGGTGAAAGTTTTAGTTAATAGAGCAAGCTCGACATCACTATCTCTTTTTTCACTTATAATTGATTCTAAGTCTGCTTTAAGGGCAATAGTTTTGTCTTTTTTCTTATGTTTGATATTTATCTTGTATATTTGCAAGGATCTCATTAGTTCCCAAATCTTCATGGTGTCGAGATTCTTGCTCTCTTCAATGATTGTGAGCTTTGGTTGAAATCTATCAGGCAAATACCGAAATATTTTCCTAACCATTTTAGTATTTAAAAAATATTTGTCAAGAGAAAAAGCCTAGTCAAAAATATCATATAATAAAATATTTAGACAATATTTCATCCTCTCTCATTTTAAATTCCTCAAATTTAGAGGATAAAATGACCAATTTGGTCCTTTTCGTATCTCTAGACCCTTCAAAATGAGTTTGTAAAATGTCCTATGCCTCTTTTCCAGTTTCACAATTTATAATCATTTTTATTCAAGTTGCATCACTCTATTAAGAATAACATGTAGAGCTTTGGAATTAAAATTAGTAAGTTTGTCATCATCGGATGACTAATTAAATACATGTTTAGCAATACTCTTTCCTTCAATATCCTTAGTAGTTAGAAGACTCCAACCAAGAAGAATGGATCTCCAAGATTTTTCATCAATAGCCCTAATAAATTCCTTCGTGTATGCATTCCAATATAAAAAATTGGTGGCTTCAAGTAGTAGAGGGCATGAAATGGACCCACTTTTGGCAAGAATTAACATGCATAAAATATACGGTCAAAAATCCATAAGATCTCACAAAATAAATTGTTAGTGACCCGCTCTGATTCCAATTGTTATGACTATTTCTTATATTCTTACTAAATATAATTAATTGTCTAATAAATTATGTAAAGTGAATATGTAGAAAATTAAAATATGGATGTTGTAACATCGAAAAGTAAAAACTTGACATATAATATTTTTACTTGATTCAACTATCTCCTAATAGGCTACATCTAAGGAGCCATGCCCTAGAGAAATAAACTTATTAGTAAAGAATAATGTGAGTACAAATATCAATCAAATTTAAATGGCTCATTCGCCTACATATTGCAACATGCCTTCTTTCAAAAACTTGTCGTACTTCTCCTGAAGCACTCTCCCAAAGCATTCTTACTACTAAGAATCTCTCTTATTCTAACAATACAAAGTATAGACAAATTTAACAAAGTATTATTCTAATAGCAATCAAAAATATATATGATACACTTAGGACTCTATCTTAGACCCCTATATATAGTGCTTGACGTCTTCTAATCTTTAGCAATCTACAAGACATGTTATAATCATCATAAATATTGATTGGAAGCCAATTAAATCAGTCAAAGATAAGGTTTTCATAATCAAGACTGATTTGTGATTATTGCTGATTCTGCACTATGATATTACAACATCGGCTCTGTCTAAAACAACTATATTTGTAACTTTCCAGAAGAAATATTGATTTGTTACCTGAAATAGTAATTTAGTTTTCACACAAATCAATCAAATAAAAAGTGTTCACATACAATAAGAATCAGCTAAGTATAAATAAGGAAACGACAACTCAAGAGATAAATATTTATACTTTCATACTATAAGGCAGTTTCTATAAAAAATACAAGCTGTCAAAGCAATCAGATAAAATTAATGCAATAATTATAATCTGATTCATTAGAATCAAAATTGATTATTTCTAGAAATATTAATCAAATGATATTAGCAATCACACAATAATCAATCTTCATGAAAACACGCCTAAATAAGAAAGAAATATGTGAATATAATTTTCTTACAAGGAAAACATCAATCACTAATTTTTCTAATCAAAATACAATTAATTGAATAAAAATTCAATCATATAATAGATGTAAAATTCAGACAAACATGTTCAAAAATGTCAGGTCCAATATTTTAGTGATGTTGCTACATTAACCCTAAATCATTATCTGTCAATACAGACAGTAATGTTGAAATATCTCAAATGACAACAGATATTATCTTTTCACTATATATATATATATATATATATATACATATATATACATACATATATACTGTTGTTATTTTATATAATAGTACAATTTAATTAAAATCTATTTAGAACAAGAATTGGCTAAACATAGAAAATTAGCTATTTATTCTAATAAATATTCAATTAAAAATGAAAAAAACCTATGCCTTTCTTGACTACAATCGTGCCTTTATATTACACAAGTCTGAATCCAAATGAGATTATTCACAATTATATTCTTTTATCCTGTTTGTAGTTTTTTATCGGTTAAAATTAAAATAATTTACAATTATGTTCTTGGCCTTTGGTTCTCGTTTGTTTTCTTTTTGTTTCTTAATGAAATCGTTTTAAGTTTGATTGGAAATTTTTTATTTAAAATGTATTAACCATTCATATCAATTCATATAATATAAATAAGTAAGGTTCATGCGTAGTCGCGTAATTTACTTATAATAGTGCCAACCAGTACATTATCAATTTTACTATACTTTCACTACCCAAAAAAAAAAATTAAAAAAAAAAACTGGCTATCACAGCACATAGTGTTTGCCAGGTGCCATGGTTTTAAAGATTTAACGGCATCTAATAGGCGCAGTTACGTGTTAAATACATGACACCTTAAACACACCATGGTATATATTTCTCTGTGCCTCTAAAACGTCAAGCTATACGCTGTATATAAAGCCCAAACCTATCTCAAATTGGCCCAGTGACTATTTTTCTCCTTTCCACTTTTAGCAGCCGCAACTAACACCTCTTTTCCTTCATTTCATCATTTTTTCCAGCAAATAAAGTATATTTAAGCTTTTAAACTCATTTTAGTCACTAAAATTAGAATACCCATTGTTTTAACCATGATTTTGATCTATTGTTTTATTTAAATTTCATGTTTTAGGTTATATTTAAGAGAGTTTGAATTTAAAATCCTAATTTATCAAATGGAAATTTCCTAAGCATGCATTATAATTTTTACTCTTATAAGTGTTAGTTAAATTATTCATTTATTAAAAACCATATTTTTTGCTATATTATAGTGTTTTAGTATGAATTAATCCTAATTTATGATATTATGGTTTATTATTTTGTTGATTATAGGTATTGATATACCCAATATTGTTTTTATTTGTTTTAGGTGGTGTGAGTTCATTTCCTTGCAAAAAATTTCAAATTAAAGGTATGTTCTATTAATTTCTACAAATTTTATGTTTGTTTACTAGAAATCATAATTTGGGTTTTTTTTCCATCCTTGGTTTCAATTAATTGAAATTTATGTTATTTTAATTTATTATTGTATAGTTTTTAGAAATTTACATATTCAACTTTTTTAATTGTTTTAGGTGAAGTCATGTGGAGTTTGACTTGAGATCTTAAGTTCTACTAATTTCATATTTTAGATAGTGTGAAAGTAAGTTAACTTGAGATTTTAGATTTAATTTCAATTTTTTATTTGTTAAAAATATTATTTTGCATACATATTAATTTCTTATTTAAGAATTTTCAAATTTAACGTGTTATGAATTATAGATATTGAATTTTTTTTAACATTTTTGTGTATAGGTTTTAGTAGAAGTTGGAGTAATTTGATAGTACTTTTAAATTAGCAAATTGAGCGAATTGAGGTATGTTTTCTCAATTTTTTTTCTTTTATTTACCTATGTCACTTTCTATATTGGTTATTTATTAATATTTTGGAAAGTTTCATCTAGATGATACATGATATCATATAGGAAATTTATATGTGGTAGTGATATAATGATGTTATAATTGTGTGTAGTTGCTTGAGTTTATTATTTGTGTTGTATTGAAAAACATGTTATGTTCATTATTTTGTCATATGTTATGTTTGGTTGATTAGCAACTTATTTGTAATAAAAGAGAACATTTAAAAAATAAATTAAGTTCTCAATTTAGTAGCACTTAAAAATATGAGAATAATTTTAAATAAAGGGTAATATATAATTGGTGTTTTAGGTACTCAACTGGTTAGTACTAGAAATAATGGAGATCGTGTATAATCTTTTATGATATTCAATTTAATTAGTTTTTTTATATTAGTTGTTTAAGTTTTTTTTGTTTTTCAATTGTGCTTAGAATGGATAATAAATAAATGTTGGCGGATAGACTATCGACCGAGTATAGAAAGAAAGTTGATAACTTTTTAGAGTTTTCTCTTGAAAATATCAAAGATTCTAATTTAATTCTGTGCCTATGTATTAAATATGAAAATTTGCAAAAGATAGATATTAAAAGGATAAAATAACACTTATATTTTAATGGAATATATCAAAGTTGCAAAAAATAGATTTGGCATAGTGAAAAAATTCTAATTACCGGATATTCATCAAAAAAGAGTATAAGAGATGATTATGAGTTAGATTTAAATGATGTTCTTTTTGAAATGATTGATGAGCATATTATGAAATGGATGTAGATCCTATTAAGTTTCAATCATTACTTAATGATATTGAGAAACCGATCTATCCGGGTTGTACGAAATTTATAATGTTATCTAGACTATTAAAATTGTATAATTTGAAAAAAAGACATGGATATAGTGATAAAAGTTTTCAGACTTGTTAGCTTTATGAGGAGAGATGTTGCCAACTGATAATGAGATGCCACTTTCCTTTTAGAAGGCCAAAAAGAACCAAATGATAATGAGATGCCACCTTCCTTTTATGAGGCCAAAAAGATTTTATGTTCATTGGGTATGTAACATGAGAAAATTCATGCTTGCTCAAATGATTATATTTTATATCGAAAGAAATTTAAAGATAGAATTTCGTGTCCAGTATGTGGTGAGCCTAGATGGCAACATGATAAAAATTCTGAAGAGATAAAGGTTGGAACTCCTACTAAAGTTTTGTTGTATATTCTTCCAATTCCTCATTTTACCCATCTATTCTGAAATCGTGACCATACTAAAGATCTAACATGATATGAAAATGAGAGGATAGAAAATGGTTAACTTAGACATCCAGCTGGTTCACCGAGTTAGAAAACAATAGATTACAAGTGGTCTTCTTTTAGAAGTAATCCAAGAAATCTTCTCTTGGTCTATCTACAGATGATATTAATCCTCATACAACTCTAAGTAGTAAATACAGTTGTTGGCATGTAATGCTTGTAATCTATAATCTTCCTCCATGCTTATGTATGAAAAGAAAGTTTACGCTTCTTACAATGTTAATATCAAGACCTAGACAACCTGGTAATGACATTCATGTAGACAATCAACCTGGTGTGAAAGCTTATGATGCATATAACAATGAACATTTTACTCCCAAGGTTGTGTTACTGTGGACAATCAATGACTTCTCTGTATATGAGAATTTATTTGGATTTTCTACTAAAGGATATAAAGCGTGTCCTATTTGTAATGAGAAAACAAGTTATCAGTTCTTAGCACATACTAGAAAATTTAGTTATATGGGCCATAGAAGGATTTTACCTCACAAACATGTATACAGAAATTCGAAAAAAGCATTTAATGGTTCTTAAGAATTTGAATTGGCTCTACAAGCTTTAACTAGGATAGAGATACTAGAAACAGTTTCTAAACTTGAATTTAGGCTTGGAAAGATTAAAATAAGTGATATCAATAAGAAAAAAAAAAGACGTAGTAAAGTAAAGGTTGTAAAAGCACCGAAGATTTGTTGGAAGAATAAATCTATATTCATTGAGTTGGAATATTGGTAATATTTACTTCTGAGACATAACCTAGATGTCATGCATACTGAAAATAACATATGTGACAGTATCACCGGAACCTTATTAAATATTCTAGGGAAGAAGAATAAGGATAACATTAATGCTAATATGGATCTTGTCGACATGGGTGTTCGGATAGAGTTAGCTCTTAGAGTGGGGGAGAAGCGAACATATTTACCCCATGCTTGCTTCACATTGAAAAAGAAAGAAAAACATTAATTATATCAATCCTTATTTGATGTGAAGGTTCTTAAAGGTTATTCTTCTAATATCAGAATATTAATGGATATGAACAATTTGAAACTAATTGGACTTAAATCTCATGATTGTCATACACCAATGCAATGTTTGCTACATATAGCAATGCGGTCTGTATTATCTAAAAATATTTGATATGCAATCTTCAGATTATGCTTATTTTTTAATGGAATTTGTTCTAAGGTGGTCGATGTATCCAAGTTAGATGAACTTCAATGTAAAGTTGTTGTAATATTGTGCATATTTGAGCAATTTTTTCCTCCTATTTTTTTGATATAATGATATATTTTACTGTACATTTAGTTAAAGAAGTGAAGTTATGTAGTCCGGTTTAATTGAGATGGATATATCTATTTGAGAAATACATGAAAATTCAAAAAGAATATGTTAGAAATCGAAGCCGGCCAGAAGGATGCAATGTAGAGTATTATATCGCAAAAGAAGCTGTTGAGTTTTGTTCTAAGTATTTGACAAATACAGAAGCTATTACAGTACCCATATTTTCAAATGTTAATAAAAGCATAAGTGGTGGTATCATGTGTATAGTTAAAAAAGAATAATTAGACTAAGCACATCGCACTATGTTACAAAATATAGCTGAAGTTTAACCTTTCATCGAGTATATTTTATTGTAAGTTAGATTTTCACTAATTGAATATTGAATTCATTAATAATAATTGTTCACTTTGGGGATGATTTGTTAAAGGAAGTATATAAATTGGATCAAAACACAATTTCCAATGAAATCAAAAAGAGAGAAGTGGATCTATGATGATCATTTTTGAACTTTTATTAGTTGGTTTTGCGAAAGGATAATTCCAATTAGTTGTTAAAATTAATAGTTTTATTTTATTCTCTTCCCTATTTTAGAGCATGAGTACCAATATGTTGGGTTTTTTAATTGTTACTTTTACATTTTGAATATATTTTAGTTGAAATGAACAAGACAACACACAATGTATCTCATACATTGAAATAGATATCACGTAGCCCATTGTTGGATATAATTAAATATTATGCTTATCAAGTTAACAATGTTTATTTTAGCATAAGAGATGGTGATAACATAATAATAACCCAAAATAGTAGGGTAAGTATTGTTGCAAAAAGCATACAATTTTCAAGTTCTAAGGATAAAAACCCAATAGTAATATGGTGTACTATGGTGTTATCGAGGAAATTTGGGGACTTGATTTTGTTATATTTTGGTTGGCGGTGTTTATGTGTCAATGGGTAGAAAGTAACCATAAGGTTAGATAAGATGAGTTAGGCTTCACTTTAATTGATCTCAACTAGATAAGTCATAAGAATGATCCATTTATAATGGTAACATAAGCAAAACAAGTATTTTACATCAATGATCCACATGATGCTCAATGGTCAATTATTCTTACAATAAAATCGAAAGAATATCAAAATTTAGGAGTTAAAGATGAGAACAAAATATTTATTGCTCATAAAACACTCTCAAAAGGAATTTCAGTGGAGATTTTGATAGAAGACGTTAATGAAGATGATGTTATATATTTATAGATGATGGTGAAGATATTTAGATTGATAATCAAAGAAAGAAACCAAAGATATACAAATCAAATAAGTTATATCTTTTTGTTTCATTTTTATATTTTTATAGTTTGATGTTTTATTTTTTTAAATATATTATCTCCTATGTTTACATACTTATTATTTTCTATCTAATTTTTTATCTATATTGGTGGTCTTATTATTTAACAAGTAATCATTGATATGAAAAACGAAGGTGAAGACGATGTTTATCAATTTACATCATCACAAAGTCAAGGTGAAAGAAAACACAAAAAGAAACCAAGAGGATCAACTCAAATGAAGGAGTTGATTAAAAAAAAAGTGATAACAAAAAAGTTGTCGCGTACAATAAATGGGGGCAACCAACTGAGGATGAAGATAAACATCTAATGAGTTTTTGTGGCCTTATGGTTCGTCACAAGATCCCAATCAACATTAATAACTAGACACTTGTACCAAAGGACCTAAAAGAAGAGCTTTGCCATATAATATTAGTATAAACTTGAATCTTTCTATTTCATATTTATTGGAATATATATTTGGTGTTAATATTATTTCTTTTACATTGTAGGAAATATTTGTATTGGACTACAAAACAAAAAAAAACTTTAAAAAGATATGTGACATTGTGAAGAGATTTTAAGTTTAGGATTACAATTGAACTGATTTATGAGTATAGAATACTTGTTCAGAGTTATTAGAATACCCTCTGGCATCATAGGCACTATGGATTAAGCCTAAAGTTTGGGATGAGTTTGTTAAAAAAAAAAACTAAGAGTATAATGGGAGGAAGCTAGGAAAGTACAACAGGAAAGAGCAATGCAATACAAATATCTACATTGTATATCTCACTTTTTTATAGAGTAGAGGATGTATTCCTAAAAAAGGAGGCCATACTGAAGAAATCAATGTGATAGTTGATAGAATTATAAGTTGCTTATTACAATATATTGATTATAATATTTTTTAATTTTTTTTAAAAGTATAGCATAGTCTAATGTTCAAATTCTGTACACATTTTGTAAGAAAATTATACTCAACAGTTCTAGGAGGGAAATCTCGAAATAGACGAATCTAATGATATCTTAATAATGGCTTTAGGCACTCCTCAATATTCTGGATCTGTATGGAGAATGGGATTTCATATTAGCCACATATAATATTTTCATCAACTTGCTCTAACAAAGAAGCAACTCCCATTTGATTTGAAATAATGACAAGATGAATAAACAAGCAAAATGCAACAAATGCTTAAAGAACAAGAAGAACGATTCAAAGCAGAAATTGCTAAGGTTCAAGCAGGACAATAAAGTAATATTGGTAATTCTAATACGACTCCTTCACAGCTAGAAGTTTAAAGGGAAGAAGTGCAATCACAAGAGATATATGTAGATCTAATGGTAGCTGTAGGAACATCTTCGCGATTCAAAAAAGTATATTTATATGAGTTTCTTTCTTATTTGTTTATTAATTACTTATATTTATAAATTGTGTTTGATTTGCTATATTATAGAACCAACCATTCAAGCTTGTAGTAGGCTCTCGTAATAACATAGTTGCTTTAAGACATGTACAAAAGTCAACTTTATCAACTATTATTCACGATAGAGAATTAGGGGAGCATAATTTTCATATATCAATAGAAGTTGTTCTTAATATTGCAGCTCTAATTCCTATTCCAAATCGAGATGATGATACAAGGTCAGTAGGTGACACACTTGGATTGCATCTTGCATGCCTAAGATACTTGTTATCTTTGAAGATAATTTGGTATGCAGGCCCATTTTTGAAATAAATTCATGCTTTATTGAATTCTAATATGAATTATTAACTTGTTTGTTAATATTTCACCATTTATTTGGATTTTAGGAGTTTAATGATATAAATAGGAAGCAAACGGGGAAGAATAAGTCTTCACAACTACAACCACCTTAAACATAAGAAAAACTATATCCACAAAGAAAGAAAGTAGAATATATTACACAAACATAGTTTAGAATTGATGGTGTACTAGCTTCTATAAGATTACTATTGAATACCATTCAAGGAGCAGATGAAGGTGTTATTGTTCATGTTCCCTTTGATAAAGAAGTGTTTGGAGAAGTTTTTCGTTTGTCCGTATTCAAAGAAGACATAATTGAGTTTTGCATATTATAAAAGATTGGGGTCATACCTATTACATTATACAAGAGGTAAGAAGTTTATATTATATATATATAGCACTTTATATATATACATGTATCCATAGTTGGCAATTATATAATACAACACTTGATCATATTGAATTTTGTAGTTGTAGGTATTTACACTGTTTAGTGACCCAATATCGATATCAAGATAGGTATATGTTCATGAATCCTAGTGCAGTTGCTACAGAAGTTGGTCCACGTAAGGATTGTGCTATAAGTTTAGCAACCCGGATGTTATCCATAGAGAATAAACATCAATTTCTTATTACACATTGGAATCATGGGTAAGATTTTAAACTTAACAACTTATCATATCAACTACTTTGGAAATGAAGTTAATTGTTACATTATTAATAATATTTATCATCAATTTTATGAGTAGGGAACATTGGATGTTGCTTATCATTTATCCTCTCAAAGATTATGCATGATTTCTGGATCCTCTCAGCTTAACTCTCTGTGAGGAAATTGGTTTAACAATGATCGAGTAAGTTCTCTAATAAATATTTTTTTATAGTTCAGTTATTTACGATATTTTTAGTTATAGTTGCTATTGCTAATTTTTTATTCTTATGTTTATGCATTGCTGATTCAAAGTGCATTCAACATATATAATATAGAAAAAGGGAAGAAAAGAAGACCAAATGGTCTAATTTATAAGTTAATAAAGGTATTAAATTTGAATTATTAACACTTGTTGTGTAGATGATTAATTAAAATTACTTATGTTTACTTTATGCTTATGTATAGTGCCTAAGACAACCGATAAGTATTGAGTACAGATTCTACATATGTAAATTTATGAGAAGTCATTAAACAAGCCAATGTTAAATCATTTACCACAATGGTGTGTAACCGTATGTTTTATTAGTTCTCTTCTAATTTAGAGTTTGATTGATTACTTTCTAAGGAATAAGGTATTTGAATTTGTAGTTTAATGGACAAAATTTCTACACAAAGGATGATATCAATAGACTTCTTGAAGAGTAAGTCAAAGAACTAATATAATTTCTCATTTGAGGTTCTTAATCTTTCATCATTAAACTATGTAGTCTTTGATGATCATGTTAGTTTGGCTTAGAAAACTAAATGTATGTACTTAGTTTATAAATTACATGGATATAGTCATGATCTAGTTATTATTATAGACTATATAGATATGATAATGATCTAGTTATTTGTAACACCCCCTAGTTTAACCATATTGTCATATACATTCAAACCATGAAGTATTATTCTTTGTTCTACCATATCTTTTGTTTTGATAAAAAGGTAGGCAATTTTGAACTTTCTAAAACTTTTAAACAAAAGCAACTGCATGCATTTCTTGTTAAAAGTGTCTTTACAAAATGTACAATCAAAAGAGATTTTCACCAGTCTATTTTGCCATCATTAGTTGTATTTATATTATACCAAAATATCTCAAAACAAAAATGTCGCCCACAGGTCAAACTCGTCTACATCTATATGATCATGGTGACAAAAGACAAACTAGGCAATCAGCTAGTCAATACCAAAATATACATCCTCATCTGCATCACAAGACTAAAATGAGCTAAAGCCCAGTAAGTAAAAACTATGCATGCTTATGAATGCTTTAAAATCTCATAAAGTTCCCATTGTACCCTTTTCTTTCTTAAACATTTGAGTCTATGCATTTTCCTTAAAAATTATTCTTAGTTGGGCCCCTTAGTACATTGCTTGTCCCGTAAGTCAATAGGCCGAGATAACATTGGGCGAAAACTCTGGCCAAGAGTAAAAATAAGGTGCGACCGTTGTGTGAGGCTTTTTTTGAAAACTTCTTCCCTCATCAAAGGGGCATCCCATACCGCACTAATATTGTCCCGCTACAACGAGACACATTATAAGATCTGCAAATCCTACTTCAACGGGAGAGTCTACATCAACAGACTTGCCTATCTAACTCCGACAGACTAACAATTGTCATTAAAATTTATCTTATAAAATTGGTACAATGGTACTTACTTTTAAATACTCTTATAATAAAAGTCTCTATTTGGATGCAAAATGTGCCATGCACATGCTATTTCATAACTTTCAGGAATAAGTAAGTTTCACAAAAATATATCTTCCATATAGTTCTTGTGATGTAGTTGTAAGTCTTTACTTACCTCGTGTCCTGAATAGGAATTGATAGTGGAAAAAGTCAATATTCCCTAAAGATTGGTGTGCTAATCACCTATCATAAATTACTATTATTCAAGACGCATATTTTACAAAAAGAAGGCATTAAGATACTTGAACAAGACCGAAATAACAACTTTCACCAAATTAGGAAACTTGATCTCAAAATGACTCGAAAGCATATAAATCACTTAAAGATACTTGGTAGTCAACAACTCACATTGAAAAACTTTTCAAAAATATTAAAATATGAATGCTAGTTCATTAGCACAAAATAGTCCAAAATGGCACATCATTTTGTAAAAACAAGTCCATTTGCTCTTAAATGGCGCCATTTCATTTTAAAAACATTTGGACAGCACCTCCCATATTTTGGGGATATTTCCATGATTGATTCAAATTAATGAAGTCTTTTCCCAAGTGCAGGAGTGTCAAAGTAATAAATTACTCGGTAAGACCGAGGTCGATACATAGGAAGGTTAGTGAATAATACAAGACCATAACACATATATTACAGGAAAAAAGATGATGGAAGAAAATATGTTGCAGGATGATTATGACAATATGAAAAAAGTGACAAAAATATAACGATATAAAGTTGTAGAATTAAACAGTTGCTAAGATTAAGGGATCCACTCTTGGGTACATCAAATAACTATAACCGAAGATTTTTATTACTCAATTGAAATCCACATACAATGGAGGTTCTAATCAGAAGATTAATCATTAAAGGTTCATTATTAGTTATTTATGTGATTAGATTAGTTTTCTTAATTACTTTCTTTGATAACACCAACACTTTCAAATGTGGTCAAGCATTCATGGTGCCACCTTATATCTACAACAAATCAAAATTCCTTCCTAGCACAACCGGTATAAAAGGAATTAAGTATTTGTTGTGCCAAAGGTTGACTACAATGAATCAAAACCCGCCACTTAACAAGGAGGGTATTAAGATTGATTAAGAAAATCAAATAGCACATATATAACAATGATTAAAGGATATAAACAATGAAGTCTACCTAGAATTTAGATTATACCTATCTTTCCCTCAAGAGATTCAACCTTTCACCTTAGCAACATGTAAGATTAAGTAAACATAATGAAGAAGAATAACAAGTATGAACACAATATGAACATAATTATAAACATAAATCTCTTACTATTTTGAAAGCAAAGCAAGATTAAAATATCATGAATAAAAAGAGGAGAATAAAAGAGAGTGATCTAGTTTACAAAACCAAGATGCCTCCTAAGCCTAGCTTAAGCATCTATTTATAGGAAAATTTAGAGATACA
>JXTB01000170.1:381261-542258 GCA_002914805.1 Parasponia andersonii
AATAAATCAAAATTCCTTCCTAGCACAATCGGTACAAAAGGAATTAAGTATTTGTTGTGCCAAAGGTTGACTACAATGAATCAAAACCCACCACTTAACAAGGAGGGTATTAAGATTGATTAAGATAATTAAATAGCACATATATAACAATGATTAAAGGATATAAACAATGAAGTCTACCTAGAATTTAAATTATACCTATCTTTCCCCTAAGAGATTCGCCCTTTCACCTTAGCAACATGCAAGATTAAGTAAACATAATGAAGAAGAATAACAAGCATGAACATAACTTTAAACATAAAACTCTTACTATTTTGAAGGCAAAGCAAGATTAAAATAACATAAATAATAAGAGGAGAATAAAAGAGAGTGATCTTGTTCTCAAAACCAAGATGTCTCCTAAGCCTAGCTTAAGCATCTATTTATAGGAAAATTTAGAGATACAAAGTCAGAATTTGCAAACTAAAGATAAAAGCAAGTTGGCAACTTGTTTTGGCAGATTCAGTCTCTCCCAAAGATATATCTGAAACTTCATGAATTTGATGAGAAATTTCTTGATCAAAGAAGAAACCTTGAAGCCTTATCTCTTAGGAGTCGTATGCCACCAAA
Source organism: Parasponia andersonii (assembly GCA_002914805.1). Classification (NCBI taxonomy): domain Eukaryota; kingdom Viridiplantae; phylum Streptophyta; class Magnoliopsida; order Rosales; family Cannabaceae; genus Trema; species Trema andersonii. The sequence goes on from JXTB01000170.1 coordinate 381,871, forward strand.
ATTGCATCCATTGGAGATGTATTTCTTGACTTATATCAAAATTGGTGAAGTTAGGTTTTGCTGAGTCAAAATCGGTTGCTGATCTTATCATGTTGAAAGATCTGATATTTTTACCCAGATTTCGGCTTCTTTTAAATTTTCTCAAGAACAAATCATCTAGATAATTTTGTGTATGTGTCCATAGCATCAAGAATCACTCTATTTGAGATTGTAATGAGGTCAAAATGGGCCAAAAAATAAAAGGTGTTGGGTTGAATGTGAGTGCAGTCCAATTTATAATATTGTCCATTTGAGACCCATTTCAAAATGATCTGGACAGATCTTGTGAATTGGACTTAGTGCATAATTGAGTCCAGAATCCATGAGTTTAAGAACTGGATCAAAATCTCATGTAGTTTAGAATCTGTGCCTATTTTACGAAACCTGCACAGAAACAAATATTTAGCACAAATTAGACGTAATTCTTGCTTTTATGCCTATGTCTACGAAAGTGCTTTAAATTAGAGAATTTAATGAAATTCTAAGTGTATAATGATGATTTAATCCTATAATAAATGTACACAATTAGATGTTTATCATCCCATATGATTAAAATCATGGTTTTAAACCTGCAATAACAATTAATAATCCAATTCCCACATATCCATATCAAAGAGGATCATTTGGAATAACCTAAGTGCATTTGAATTCCTTTCAATTTTTATAAAGTTTAAACGACTTTTACACTTATGTGCCATTATAACTAGCCATCAAATAAGTGTAATAACTAATAGAATCAATAAAATATATACTATAAGTTTAAGAAATCAGATTTCAAATATGGAAAACTTAATCTACCACACATGAAAACACTTAAATCCAGAAATAGCAATCTTTGGGGTCTTAGGTCTAACTATAATCCTTCACCTAAATTTTATATTTCTAGTGATATATAAGGGTTCCTAGGATCATTATTCATCAAATAATTACTTTAGTTTAAGGTCTAACACAAAATAAATTAACTATAAGTTCAAAATCATACATAATGCTCACTTTGACTAGTTTGAGCTTTTGTTGAAGTTCTTGCTTTTTACCTCCACCAAACTGACTCTCTAGGATTAGAATTATATTTTTGGACTTAAGAAGACCTAAAGAAACCATTATTTAAGTAGGAACAAGCAAAGAATTGAAATTAAAGGACAAGACCTAGAAAGAAGAACTTAATAGAATTATCTTGACTAGTTTTGGTATATCTTGTTTTCTAGGGCTCCAATTTGAGTTCTACCACTTAGAACTCTTGCAAATATTTGAGGAAAATTGAGAGAAGTTAGAAAAAGCATTGGAGAGTTTCAGGTCGTGGCTGGAGAGAAAGAGAAAGTAAATGACCAGATTTGACCCAAAATCAACACTTAATGGCTAAGAAAATGTATAACTTAAATTTTAAGGAGTATTTTGGGTATTTTACATATTAATTTCCATGTGTCCAGCTCTAAAACATCCTTACTATAGTTACCACATTGCTGGTTACTCTTATACACCTAAGTGTAGCCAAAGTTGGTGAATCCTACCTTAGAAAGTGAAAACTAGTCATACTTTGATTTATGATCCTATATAGTCAATCTTATTGTAATGTGGTAGAACCTAGCTCCCATAACCAATCATTAAGCATACAAATAAGTCAATTACACTCCATAAACAATGCAAATATAGTATTACTTTCATAATTATATTCTTTGTTCTTTTAGCACACCGAGTTCTCTCTCTGAGGGTATTAAACCTTTACACTGCATTGGGACACTTCGACAATCATTAGTATAATAACATGTATGTAAATGCACATAACATAATGAATGAGCATGTTACTATAAATCTACTACTAACAACTTCTAGATGCCTAATATACAATTAGAACATATTTATTATTAGCTTAATATGCATGTGAGAATCTTGAGTACTACATTATTATGTTAATTTAATGTTAGTATGTAAATTTATATTTATACCCTATTTTATTAGAAATTTTTGGTGTATGTAATGGATTTGGATTATATTTATAAAATTCTAAGGAGTAGTATTGACAAATATATTAAAAGTTCTCCTGGAAATATGTACCACGATGCTTATGGAATATCTTAAAAAATAACGTCCATTAAAATACTGAGGCTCAAAAAGTGCCTTAGTAGACCTACTAAGATATTTTTTGAGTGTCTTAGTATTTTTAAAAACCAAAGCACTTATAAAGCGCCATGAAAAGCATCGTGGAATACATTCCACGGTGCTTGTGAGGCACCTTGGAAGAGCTTCTATAGTACTTATCACGGTACCTTGATATCTCGACTATCAAAATACCAAGGCACCTTATAAGCCCATTGGTAGCCGAGGCCTATTACGGTACTCAAAACTAAGACGGTGTAAAAGACCTTTTAAGGTACTTAAAAAGCGCCTTAAAAAGTCTTTTTATTGTAGTGTTTATAGTTAGTCAAACTATACACACGTGATCTTGTATTTTGTTATGCTATGCATAAGACAGGATTTTTCATTTTTACTATTAACAATTGTTGTAGGAGGAGTGCTAAGAGAAGCATGATTTATAATGTTGACATAAAATTATGCGATATTAATTTCTTTAAAAAATTTATCTGAGTCTTTTTCTTTTCTTTTTTTCTTTCGAAAACGAGTCTTTTTCTTTTCTAATATAATACATGTGGATGAAATTATGTGATTTTTTTTCTTTTTCATCTTTATAATTTTAAAGTCATGAAGTTGATGTATTTTTGTCTTGTTGCAGAGAAAGAAAAAAGTAAAGCTTCTTGAGAGTGATATCTATCATATTATTGCAATTTCCATAATTTTCTTAACTTTTCCATTTTTAAAAAGTGGAAGGATTTCTTGAAATGGCCTTTTGCTATAGTAAGAGCCATATTCTTTTACATGACAAGCCATAACATTTACAATTCATAACATCATTTTTAACTCGCTGGTAGCAATACAAGACTATGTACTAGCCTAATTGCTTTTTTTTTTTTTTTTTAAAAATGATAAACTTTTCGAGAATGCTATAGTTATGTGCCATAGTAGGTCATTTTTGTTGCAGTGAAATTAACCGTGTACCTGTGAACTGATCAATAGAATATGAAAACAAAATGAAAGACCCGTCGCTTTAATTTTCAAAACAAAATTCTTTAAAATATCATTCTAATTTTTTTTTCCTAAAAAGTCGTACCACTAATTTAGAAATCAGAATAAAAGGATAGGATCTCGTTTGAAATTTGAATTTTTGGAAGGAAAAAAAAGAATTCTAAAATATTATATTTTCTCTTGAATTCAAAAAAAAAAAAGGATAAAATTTTCTTTCAAAAAAATGAGAATTAAGTTTACGTTATTTTTCAGTATATAAAATAATTAGTAAAACCAAAAGTTTTAAAATAAAGTTCTCTAAAATTTTAGAAAATATTTTCTTTTTTCTTTCTCTTTGACTTTTTTTCACTATTTTTTTTCCTTAAAAAATCTGGATTAATCTTAGAATTAAAGTAGAATGATTGTACGTAAATTTAGCTTTACTTTTTGCCAGTTAATTTCCATTTAAAAACTTTTCCTTTTATTAATTGTCATTAAATGTATTTTTCTATGCTTCCTTTTTCCTTTCTATAGATAAAGTCGTGTCTAATTATTAGTTCTAATTCCAACTTTAGAAAAGAAAAAAAAAAAAAAAAATCCCCCACAACATGAAAACATGAGGACTGTTATTCAGCCCGAGTTGGTGGATCGTGGTATTGATCACGGCCATCTAACTTACTAATACAGGGTCACGTGCTCTACTTGCCATATTGATTTTTTTTAATAAAAGAGTGAAGTGTTTTTCTTTCACTTTCTTCCAAATAAACCGATGGGACACAACTTCTCCATTTATGAAAAAATAAACATTACAACAGCAACAAAAACAAAAAAGCAAAATGACCAAAAGGCCACAAGTGCCTGCCTGGTCTTGAAAGGAAAAACAAAAGAGAGAAAAACTAATGATAGGTTGTGAGGATAGTCCTCCTCACGATGCCACTCCTCGTAGTCCCTCCAAATACCAGGTGGGAATGGGATCGAGTCAAGAGAAATGGAGCAATCTAGTTTGTTAACAGCAGCAACTTGGTAAGATTATGCGCATCGAAGTTAATAGTTCTCGGGATTTAAGAGGAAATTTACCTTCGACCAGTCAGGGAGCAGTCGATGAGAATTTGGGGCTATCTCATTCCTTAGAGAAACATTCTACAATAGCAGCAGATTTAGATTCGAACACCACTGTATCCCAGTTATATTGCCGACTGTCTAGCTATAGAAATTGCAGGGAGGGCAGCAGCAGCAGCCTCACCTGCATCCAGATTAAAAAAGCTGAGCTTATTCACAGCTGCTTCAATAATTATGCCATCACTATTGTGGCAAACTGCAGAAGCCACCGAAAAGGTGTTCCATCATCAATATTGAAAACGGAGACTTACCCTTCCAAACAACTAATCAGAACTTTTCCAACCATAAGATCAGTGACTTAGTATTCTTTGACAAAATCTGGTTTGTAGTGACTCTAAAAGCGTATTGTTTGTCAAACTTGTCATCTAATTAGCAGTTACAAAACTTTTGATAGAGGAAGGTCGAGGGAAGGAAAGAACTCAAATCCGTAATGGTGGATGGGTTAAGTTGACAGTTACAACTTTTTAAAATTGACTAATTAAACATAACATCGCCAGTAAATCATGCTACTTTTAGGAGGAAGAAAGAAAATCTACCACCAAAATAAACTCAAACCAAACTTTCTGTAGCGACAGTTTCAAACCAAGAGCACAGAATATATATAAGTGAGAGATAGACTGTGGAAATTAATGAATGACGGCCTTAGACGGAGATGCACTTGACCTGGTTTCGTCAGATATGGTCTCAGTCTCTTGGGAGGCAAGAACTCCCGTGGTATCTAGCCGCTAGCCCTTGTCCTCGTCGCCAAAGAAGAAGATCAAGAGAAATATAGCCACTTTTGGGAAAGAAACAACAAAATAGCTGCTGATGGATAAGAAAAGTGTTGTGCAGCTAATTATGTTTCAAAGTTGTTTTTAAAAAGAAAAAAATTTAAATAACATGTGAGTCCCACTAAAAAAAAGAAACGTCAGATACCACCTAAATAACACGTGGGTTCCACTAAAAGAAACGGTCAGATGCCACCTTGCTCGAGTTAAAATTACGCTGGAGATGATTAGGGACTCTTTCTAAAATCAGTTTTATGTTTTGAAAACAGACCCCAAAAAAATAGGAATAATAAAATGTGTTTGGTGGCCCATTTTTAATTGAGAATTTGAAAACTAAAGTAAAAAAGTCCTGAAAACTGAAAACGTGAAATAATCGTCTTTTGCTTTTTTTTTTTTTTTTCCTTATTTCTTTGGTTATAGAAGACGCGAAAAGTAAGTCATGAAATCTCTCGTGTATTTCTTTCAGTCTTTTCATGAAATTCTAAAAATTGTGGGCTCTCACCCACGTTTGTCATTAAAAATCACAAGTTAGTTTAAAACAATTCGATTTTTCTTTGCATTTTCTGGCCCTAGATCCTAATTTGATAATAAAGTAAATCTCACATGTTTGGGTGTTTCGTTGTGATTTTTCTATAAATTGATATGTTTCTAGGCATATTTCTTTGCTTTGTTTGGTGAAAATTTATGATTATATATTATTTTATTTTCATGGTTTCTAGTAATTTTTTCTTTTTTGGGTTTAGCCCTAGATCCTAATCTCATTGGCTTTGTTACTGGTGTTTGGTGAAATATTCTGGACTCATGAAGATTTTAGTCCTAAGTTATGATTCTTTTAGGGATAAATTATATTATAGAGACTAGAGATGTTCATGGGTATTGGTTTATAGTTTATGTAGTGGCCCTTGCTCTTGAATAATTGGTGAAAATAGACAAAAAAAAAATATCCTAAATTTCATCCATTAAGCTGCAATGAAATCAATACTCTCTTAATACTTATAAATTGATGTTTTGGATAGTTTAGAAATTCTTGCTAGCAAATAGAGTTTGTATGCGTTTGTGAAACTTTTAAGCATTAATAAATTAGGAGAGACAAGCTATTATAACACATATAGCCATTTTTGTGAACCGTGCTATAGAGAAAAAAAGCATTAATATTCTCACTCTTCTATTGATTGTTCGTTTGTATTTCTTTTTTGATTATGTAAATTATTATTAAGAATAAATGTAATATCTTTAGGATTTTGCATTGGTGTAAAGCTATAGTTCAAATTATACTTAAAATATGTGGTTACCATTTATCTAAATTGTTGGTTTTTTTTTTTTAGCTGTCCATTTTTTGGATTCTTTGTTTATATAAAATATATCCGCATCTTATATATATTGATGATGAACTTATGGACATAAGATTTTATTATCTGGGACAATATTAAATGACCGTAAATACTGATGATAATAATGATGAAGATAAGTTATGGCCTCCTAAGAATGAGAGTTTTTTTATTAATCTCTTATATAAAGAAGCCAAAAAAGGTTGCAAACTACAACTTTAGATAGAAAAAACATGGCAAAAAGTGGAGGTGGAACTATGCAATAAATTTGCAAAACGGTATAAAATAGACAAATTGAAATCTAAATTTAATTGCTAGAGAATAGTACATCGTGAATTTTTACAACTTTTGCAAAATACTAGTATAGAATGGGACCCTCAAATAGGAACTGTGACAACTAGTGAGGAAGTATGGGAATCGTATTTGAAGGTACGAGGATTCATCATTAAACATTTTTGTTATTTGCACATATGCATTTTTTTTAATTAAAAAAGACTCAATTAAAGATCTCCTTATCTTATAGGTAAATCTGGGTGCCAAAAAGTTCCGTAAAACAGGATTGCCTCGTTATAATTTGCTAGGAGTAATATTTAACAACACCACAGCCACTGGTCAGATGAATAATTCCTCCACTCATTGTCCTCCTGACGATGAAATTGAACGTCAACAAGAGAGAGAGTTTCTTAGTAAAGGCATCCATGTCAATGTTGAAGATATTGAGGACAAGTCAACTGATGATCCACATACTTTACGACGTCAATTAATCAGCACTCTAACCGATGGCTCAAGAAAAAGGAAAAGAAAATCAAAGGTCAGTCAATTTTTGACTATGCCATGAAGGAATGGGCAAAATGTCTAAGTGCAAAGACTGAGACATCATTTGCACGCACTGAAATAATGCGTAAGTTGAGGGAATCTAAAAGCGAGACAACAATATCTTCTATATCTAACTCCTCATCAGTAGCAGATTGTCAAAAGATTTTGGACTCGATTTAAGATCTTGATAATCAAATTTATATTAAGGCAATTGACAAATTTATTGAGGTACTAAAATGGAGAGGCATGTTTATTAACATGGCCAATACTCGTCGCCTAATATGGTTGAACAATTTGAAAGATTGATTGATGACTTTATAAACTGGTGTACTTCTTAGAGACTATATTTCTATGAATTAGTGTGTTTCTTGAAAACTTTGAAATTTGTTTAATGAAGAGTTTATTTATAGTGTTAAATTTGTAAGTTTATTGATTGAAGTAGTTATTTGTGGTTATTTAAATGAGCAAGTTTATGTGATAGATGATGAAGAAGTATACAAACTACATTTTGAAGATGATTCATCTACTGATAGCGATGAGATGTTTAGGGAAGCACTCATGTCTAGATATATGTATGAGATGCACACAACACAAGTGCCTAGGGAACCAATATGCACTTCGGCATTGTTTAGACGACAATATGTGATTGAGTTATTAAATGGACATCCTTATAGGCTATACGATCATATTAGAATAGATAAGGGTACTTTTGAAGCTTTGTGTACCCAATTAAGAACAATGAGTATCTTAGATGATGGCAGGGAAATAAGTCTTCAAGAGTCTCTTTGTATGTTTTTGTGGACAATGTCACACAATAAACGTATTCGAAAGGTAGCTGAAAGATACCAACACTCTTTACAAATTGTTTCAAACCATTTCCAAAAGGTTTTTAATGCAATGTGCCATCTAGCACCTATGGTAATTAGGCCTCAAAACTACAATAGTATACCTCCATAAATATTGAACAATCCTAAGTACTATCTATGGTTTGAGGATTATATAGGGGCCATCGATGGTACTCATATTAGTGTAGTGGCACTTGGAGCAAAATCACTTGCATTTAGAGGAAGAAAGACAACAGTATCATAAAATATAATGTGTGCCTGCTCATTTGATATGCTATTCACTTATGTGTACACTGGATGGGAAGAGACAATAAATGACTCTAAAGTACTTCTTGAAGCTCTTAGAGGAAATAATGGATTTCTAATCCCTCCTGAAGGTATGTATAATTAAGCATATTCTTAGTTATAACCAATATCATTTGTATTTATTCATGACTTGTATCAATTTTTAGGAAAATAGTTGACTTAGGATAAACGAATATTTTGGGCTTTCTAGCCCCATATCGAGGTCAACGCTATCATTTGTGAGATTATAGAGGAAGAGAAAAACACCCTAGAGGTGCAAAAAAGTTATTTAACTTCAGACATTCATCATTACGTAATGTTATTGAGCATTGCTTTGGAGTGCTTAAAGTTAGATTTCCAATTCGTTAATGCCTTCTTATCCATTCAAGAAGCAACATAAAATACCTATTGCATGTTGTGTGATACATAACTTTATTAGGTTGCATTCTATGAATGATAGTATGTTTAATCAATATGATGTCGATATCGTTCCACTTGAAGATATTGAAGGAAATCAAAATCAAACAGGACTACAAGAAAATGAGACAGATGAAAATGATGAAGCTGAAAGTTCTACAACTCCAGAAATAAACTTTAGTCCAGCATACATTGCCGAAATGGAAAATATCAGAGATAATATTACCAGATATATGTAGTCTCTTTATCCACATCAAAACTAAAACTATGTTTAACAAATTTAATTATGTTTTTATTATGAACTTAAAAAATTGAAGTTTCCCTTAAAAAAATTAAAGTTCATGTATCCATTTTCGTTTTAATGTAGTTCATGTATCTCAAAAAAAAAATTGTAGTTTATGCTTTTAAAAAAAAATCATGTATAAAAATAACAACTAAATATTATTGTAATGAAATTATTACTCTATTTTTAAATACAATACCAAACATAGTTTTAGATTTTTAAAACTCAAAATTAATATGAAAATACACAACCAAACAGGTTAACAAAAACAAATTTTTCATTCAGTTTTCAGATTCTCAGCTTAAATATACCTTATTCAAAGCACTTGTTTTCAAATCACGAACCAAATAGCACTTAGCATTTTTCTTAAAACATAGGTTGTTTGTTTCCACTTGGGATCAATAATGGGGATAGAGTATCAAGACCATAAGTAGCTTCCCCTCCTAGAGTTCTCATCTTTCCCTTGCCAGCTCAAGGACATGTCAACTCCATGCTTAAGCTTGCCGAACTTCTTGCTCTAACAGGCCTCTATGTCACCTTTCTCACACCAGTCACATCTACAATCGTCTTGTCCGGTGCATCGATGTTGAAACCTAGTTATCGAAGTACCTGGGTTTCCTTTTCAGGACCATTTCAAACGGCCATGAGGAGGACCACCCTCGAACCGGTGACCAAATCGTAGATGGTTTTTTTTCCATGATGGAGAAGACAAAGCCGGTTTCGAGGGAGAGGCTGGTTTCGGGTAAACTTGGTTCGGATGATAGTCCTTTGGTTACTTGTATTATATCGGATGCGATCTTTGGTGGGTTTACTATAGATGTAGCTGAGGAGCTTGGTGTTCCCGTAATCCATTTTCGGACCGCCTCTGCTTGCTACTTCTGGTCTTACTTTTCTTTTCCAGATCTCATTGAATCCGACGAACTTCTATGAGAGGTATTAATTAATTTTTGTTAGGTTCGTTTATCAGGTATTACTTAATAAAATTAATTTCTAATTAATTATGTGATGTGGTAATATGGAAATTGTAAAAATAACACAAGATATTTTTACTTGGTTCAATTATCTCTCGATAACCTACATCCAAGGGCTCACTCCTCGAGAATAAATACTATTAGCAAAGTTTGAATGAATACAAACTCTAATTTGACTTATATAATTAAAAAACTCCCTCTTTTGATCGTCACAATGTAGATGTATTTCTTCACTAATGTGTCTAGTGAGCACTACTCATCTTAGGTTGATTTCGTTCTTCTGAAATCCCTTCAGGTACTTGAAGTCGATCTTCTCTCAAAGATAATCAGTACCACTTCCAAAGCATTGTCACTTAAACAACTAAGACACCTCCTAAGTCTAAAATATGGCTAAAAGAAAAACTTTTCTTTTAAAACCGAAAAATATAATAAGTGGTCTCTCTACCTAAAACTACTCTTGAGTGGCCTTTAAATAGAGAAGAGAACAAGCCTTCACGTGTAAGATCTGCAAAATAACAATTAAGAGCATTTAATATTAATTAGAAGACTTGCAAGATCAGCCAAATTTTTTACTAAACTTAGAAAATGGATCTGGAAAGTAGTTGCTGATTCTATTTACATGTTGCAACATGGTCTGTCAACCCAGTCATGTTGTAACATAAAAGAAAACTTTCAGATTACCTTCCTAGTATAAAAAAATAAGTTACTCAAACCTATTTGACAGCTAATAGCACGAATTAGAGTAACTTTAATCAGTAAGAATCAGCACAAATGAATTAAAGAAACTTTCATAAAAGATATTACACATGAAATATTCAATTAAAGGAATTACCTTAATGAAATATAGACATATACTTAAAACCAAATTAGGAAAGAGTCACTTACCCATTCCTTCTTAATTGAATCCGTCTATGCATTAATATGATCAGATTTTTATATTTGACAACTATATAAATTGTGACCTAAAACATGTAAAAGGAAAATATGGAAAATACTGAAAAACTTATTCAGGTTAAATATTTAGTCGCATGTTGTAACATGACTATGAAACCAATCATATTGCAACATGAAGGTTGCCAACAGATTATTCGCTCTTTCAATTTTTAATCTTTGTTACTGTTTTGGCATGTGCACCGTCTTTAAATAAGTAACAGTCAATTCTTCAAAAAATAACAAAAATATGTAACAGTTATTCATGTGCTGGCATAATGTTTGGAAAAAAGAATTGTCACTATGCTGAGTTTGATATATATATAGCTATATGTTGAGAACCAATACACTAGTTTAATTTTTTATTGTATTTACATTTTAATATATATATATATATATGTATTGGTTCCGAACATATAGCTATATATAGGGCACTAATCCAATAGGTATTTTCTTTTTTTACCTATGCATAGATATCAATTTGGCCAATGAAAATTTAGCATGCACATTTTTTTTATTGTAAAAAGTAAGAAAGAGAAAAAACATTAATAATACACGTCTTTTTATGTACTTCATTATAACCATTGGATTACCATCTAATGGTAATCCAACGACTAAAAAAAAAATACTTACCCATAGATTAAAAAAAAATACCTATTAGATTAAAAAAAAAATACCTATTAGATTGGCAACCATCCATATATATATATATATATATATATATATATAGCTTAGAATTAAGACATACTAGGATTTTATGATTCCAAAAAGAAAAAAAAGATAGGAAACCTATAATTTCTATAAAATTAGAAAATAAAGATAGATCGTCATTATTGAGTGAGAAGTCAAACCAACAAGCAATCAAAACCAATTATGCAACATATGACTTGGTTAAAGAATTTTGAAGTTAGTATGCCAAATTAGCACGAAATATCAATTGCATTGAAGAATAGGTTAACACGAGAACTTGGGGCGTATTGTAATATAGACACAATAATTAATTAAGTAGACTTTTTCCCAGCTCCTTCCATACTTAATAAGTTCTTCAATAAATAGAACAAGACTTTATTAAGTTGGTAGTAAGTTCTTCTATAGATGCAAAAATATGTGTGATTCTAAATTTAGCATGCTAGTGTCAGAACACAAAGTTAAGCAGTTTAGGTCAAAAAAGTCAAATTTAACGCACAATTATTTGGGTTATGCTCCCATAAATAAGGATGCTGTTTTGAGTTTCAGTAGTATTTTTATTTACAAATAGTGTCTTTTCCTCCTATTACTTATTATTTTGAGTTGAAAATACTTGTTGAAACACAGCGATGTTCAAAGTTTTTATCCCGTTAACGCAATTATGAATTTTAATTAATTAGTTTACTAACTAGAATAGCGAGGTTCAAAGATTTTAGAGAAATTTAAGTAGATGATCAATATTTTAAATTTGATTAAATAGATGTTTATTTTTAAAATTTTATAATTAAATATATAGATATATATATTGTTACACTTGATAGATATATTTATCTATCAATATCATTTATTATACTAAATATACTGAGAATTTAATTTTTTTCATTTGGTGTATAAAATTTTACATTTAGTATATAAACCTATATATCAAATATTTTGTTATAACATTTAATAAATGACTTTTTACTTAAATTGGACCTAAAAATTTAGTCATATTTCTAATATTTCTATAAGGCTCAAGATCTAAAATTTAGTTATTTCTATAAGGCTCAAGTTTTTATCTCATTAACGCAATTATGAATTTTAATTAATTAGTTTACTAACTGGAACGTTAAATTTAATGGACCGTTAAAAATGAATGGAAAAGAAGACATGGACAGGCTAATAAAGGTTGTTCCAGGCATGGAAGGCTTTCTGCGGTGCCGAGACCTGCCTAACATTTGCCGAGTGAGCGCACAACGGACCCACTTCTCCAAATACTGATTCAAGTGGCCCAACAAAGCCGTCGAGCTCAAGCCCAAATACTCAACACATTTGAAGACCTTGAAGGCCCAAGAGTTTCCCTTACGTAATCCAAGTGCCGCCCCAAAATCTACACCATTGGCCCTCTCCATGCCCTCCTAAATGCCAGGCTCGTGACCAACAACATTAATGGATCAAAGGCCATCTTCCAGCAGTCTTTTCGACGTGGACCGAAGCTGCATTACTTGTTATCTATGTAAGTTTTGGAAGCGCAACGGTTGTGACAAAGCACGACCTAATGGAGTTTTGGCATGGTTTGATGGACAGCAAGAAGCGGTTCTTGTGGGTCATAAGGCCTGACTTGGTGACGGGAGAAGGCGATGCTGGTTCAGTCCAGGAGGAAGTGACGAGGGAGAGAGGCTACATTGTGGGGTGGGCACCACAAGAGGAGGTGCTGGTCCACCCGGCAGTGGGAGGGTTTTTGACTCATAGTGGGTGGAATTCTAGATTGGAGAGTATAGTTGCAGGGGTACCAATGATTTGCTTGCCCTCGTTACTCGACCAGCATATCAGTAGTAGATTTGTGAGTCTTGTGTGGAAGCTTGGATTGGACATGAAGGATATTTCTGAGAGAGAAGTTGTGCAAAAGATGGTCAATGATCTAATGGGGGAGAGGAGAGAGGAGAGAGGAGTTTGAGAAATCAACGGTTGAGATGGCTAGGTTGGCGAAAAACAGTGTGAGCGAAGGTGGTTCATCTCATTGTAATTTGGAACGTTTGATAGAGGATATAAAGTTGACGGCAAGTGAAGATCCTGTATCACGAGTGTCTAAAAATATGTTGAGCTGCACCCAATATTAAAGGTTAGGTACCTGTTGCCCGTGAAGTTGTGTATATGACATTGTCCTTTTTCATCGCAAATAAGTGACGTTTTCTTATTTTATTTTTCATCACTCCCGCTTATATTTAATGGTAAAGATATATGACAAACAAGAAGACGACATACTTATTATATTATACGTGTCCTAAATCCAAAATCATATGCGAACTCTTTAATAATCTTATTACTCACGACGCAACACATTGAATACGTTATTTAAACAAGTTGTATTTAACTGATACGACTTGTTTAACCTGATTATTGTTTAATATGTTTAACACTATTTTAACCTATTTTGATACAACCTATTTAACTTATTTTGACTTGTTAATTTAACATGTTAACTTGTCAATTTCAATCCATTTTTAACATGTTTAAAATTTCAATTAAAATCTCAAGCTGCAAAATACGCAAAATAAGCCAAGGCAATATCAACAAACTTAAATACTTGAGTTAATAGTCTTAAAGACATTACACACAACATAATAATAATAATAAGACTCATATCCTAGTAGTTTAAAAGGTCTCAACACATTACACACTAAAATATGAAAAATTAAAATAAAACCAAAGTCCCAACACATAAACACAACTTACATATTTAAGCTTCAACAGAATTTGAACAAATCATTGAGGATGGTTCTTCAGTGAAGCTCATTTTGAATATGTCTTATGTAACTTTATCCAATTCCTCTTTAATATTATTATCTTCATCAAATATTCAACAATATTAAAGAAAACTAGTGTTGTTAATTACTTATATATGTTGAATTAAAATCCATAAAAAAACTGATAACAATCCATATAAACTTAAAGTATATTAATCCATAAACTGGACATTACCTCTAATAGTGGCTTGCAGACTTGACCGGCCATTTTCCTTCTTATAAGCTCCTGTAACCTGTGAAAATAGTAAAGAAGAGGATTGATGGTGTTCAGTATTTCTTGACCCTCTTAAGGTCTCAGCTGAAAACCACCCCAAATGAATACTCCCCCTTCTCCCATTAAACTGGTCAATGACTAGTTTTATCAATGAATGGGCTAATGGGCTTTGTCACATGTATAGTAGCTCATACCCTTGGCCTAATGGGCTAGCCAATGTATCCAAAGAGTGTGAAACTATGGGCCTCGTACATATTAAAATGTGAGGTCCATTCCATTATGGCCCAATTAGTAATACTATGCAGAATCAATCATACATATAAATATAGTTGTCCTTAACATGCTTTAATTATGATATAATGAGTTGCCAGTGATTATACTAGCCTATACAAAATATTTCAATATTCTCCCACTTAGACAGTATAATTATACAAAATACTCACTAACCATAATATGTCAATAATATAAGAATCTCTTACAAATAAGGATAGTCAAAAACTAATCAGGTATAATATTGAGTCGATAGGATACAAGTATCATACATAATAAGGTGCTAGAGATTCACAAAGTATGACGACAACTCTTATATATGGATCCACTAGCATTACACATATTGAGACTAAATCTGGATGTCTCTAATCACATGTTACTCATCAAATAATTGTATATACACACATCATAAAAGGTGACTACGATCCAAAAATATGCATGTATTACATAAATTATAAGCAATCAACATTAATTAATAGCATGTTCATCATACATAAATGATGATAAACTCCCACTAGTTCAGTATAACTAAGGCTATTAATAGTATCTTATAGGATGCATATTCTTAAAACACACGAGGTCAAACTTTCGCCAGTGAATTCGCCAATATGTTACCTATATGCATCTTCTCAATAGAAATGAGAGTGCTACAACTTTCTTTTTAACAAATAGGAACTGTATATCAGTAAAATTAGAGCTAACAATACTTTTTAAGTTCCAAGAGAAAGATAAACCTGTGAAATCATAACCATAAAGTTTCAACAACCTCAAAAACAGTTTCAGCAACCTCAAAAACAGAGTGAACTATTCTGAATACTAAAACAAAGTTCTACAGTCAAATTTCATAACTAGTTATCTCATAACACGCCACAAAAAATTCTACCTCGATGGGTGAGGTAGCTAGCAATGTCCAATTGATACTAAATCCCAAAATAGCTCAGCATAAAATCACATAGCAACTCCTCCTACTGTCATCATAGTATACATATAGATGGACTTTTATCATTCATGTAGTCTACAATCTCGGTGTTACAAAATTCAACTATGTCACTAATGTTGGTCTATCGATGAATAAATCGTAAGATAAAATCCTGGCTATCCAAAAGAAAAGATCACTCAAATATCTAACTGACGTGCCCAAAATAAATACAGCGTCATTGCATTTGCATACTCGAGTATATACATATACTAGGCTGTTAGCATAAGGACTAATCGTACATGATCTCTCTGAAAATGACTAATAGACTTTTGACCTTTTATAATTGTCATATTTTAGAATTAGTATTTTCTAACAAGAATAATAATATCCAAAACTAGATCTTTGTAAACAGCTTGATCAATATAGATTTTTTGAGACAAACCAAAATGCCATTAGAACTAAATAAAGAACCTATATACCTTAAACAACGAGGCTTTTTTGAGATTCTTCATATTTATATAGCTAATCAATAATTATTTGTCTCATACATTAGGGCAAAATCTTTAAATGCAAGCATAATATCTATAACATATAAAATCATGAATATGTATAGCTGTTCCTACTAATCTTCATATGTACATATTGATCAACAACATTCTCCAAAAACACACTAATGGCGACAATTTTATCGAATCTGCAATACCACTATATTGATACCAATTTCAATCCATAACAAAAAATATAAATATAATAAATTAGGTTTTCATTACCAATAATCTTTAAACCAATCACCCAGCTATGTAAATACTCAAACTTTATTCAAAAAGTAGTTCCCACATCCAATTAATGACGTTCTAAGTCAACATAATAATAACTACCACAAACCAATAAAGTAACTTTAGTGAAGACTAATGAGAAAACATCTCTACAAATAACTCTTCTCATTTCCTAAAACCTTTACGCAGAAGCCTTACTTACACTTTCTACTTAAATCTCATAATTACGCTTGGTCTTAGATATTTACATTCATCCAACAGGTTAAAAAAAACTATTGTCTAAATCAACCAAGCCTCATATTTCCAAACGACTTGGAATTCATCTCATTATTCAATGTGTGATCCACAATAAGAATTGAAAACTGCTAATGGCTTATTGGCAAATTATCATATTAGAGGTATAATCAATATCAAACTCGTGTTCATACCAATAAACTATAAAGTCTCCAAGTATTGTAGGTATATCAAATCACCAAGATCTCCTCAAAAGATACATATCTCTTCATTCACATATGGAGGCATTAAATATCACCAAATCAATGGATGTAACACGAGTGACTATATGTCTCTGGTCAATCGTATGGCCAACAATGCAATGGAAACAACAAAATACAGATAATAACACAAAATATTCCTCATCAAATAAAATCTCCCATTGCTCCTGACTTGTACTAGAAACATCAATAAAACTGACAGGTTTATCTGACTCAATAATTATGGTAGTATGAGACAGATAATCAAAACCAAAATCCTCTAATCACATAATCATCATAAATTAATCCTCAAAAGATATCATACAATATCAAGAAACTTATGATTTATACCCTTTTGCAACACTATAGTAACAAGAAGATCCAATTATTATCCATAATACCTATCAATATCTCATTCTTGGAAATATTTTGCAAAAGATTTTGACTATATTCTGTCTTATTGTATCTCTCATAATAACTACCATAGTCAAATTTGATCACTTTAATTCATTTTTCATGAGTTAGACCTTTAGAGTAATAAGCTTAACATGACCATAATAGCCATAAAGACCCATAGTCATCTATAACCTCTTATAACCTGAGGAATCAATGGTCCGAAAATCTCAGTATGGATTAATTCCAAGAAAACAGTACAATATTAATATTACTCTTATAACCATGACAATTTACTAAATATTGAAGTAACCAACAAGTGCACATCAACCTTGGATGAGAAACTTATAATACACCATATAAATCTTACCATTAATATTCCCATTTGAAAATCTATAATCGTAATCCAGTTCTTATACCACAATATGTAAGATTTTTGTCTCTTAGATATTTAGGATCATTAATGTTGTAATTAACTTTTCAATTCTAAAGAAAACTATATCCCAATCACCCAAAAAAGATATCAAAAATAAGTTGCTCTAGGTTGGAAAGAATGTAGACAAGTACATGTAACTTCAAAAAAATATCAAAAGCTTAGTCATAATCTAACTATATCCAAAGTATCAACATTAAGATAATATTTACCATTAAGTATACATGTTATTCTAAGACCAAATGGTATCATCCTCTTCCCCAACAAGAATTTTTTATCAACTTAACTAAGTCAATTACTTCTCATAACAATCAATTCTTATCTCTAATTAATTGCTCCTTCTAAGTATCATAACTTGATGAAATCGAAATAAACTAGAGATAAAGGAGTTCTCTCAATAATCCATACCAATTTTTATGAGCCATAATAACTAGAAAAATACCTTACTAATGTGATCTTTAATTCCACTAATACTATCACAAAATTTTGAATTCAAAATACTTAAAAGTCTATACTCATCATTATAGGGAAAAAAATATCCAAATTTCTCACCAAACACTTGAAGAAAAAACCTTAGCAATCTTATCTTCAAAAGCTATTGCAAAATAATTATTCCATAAATACCTCACTAACCTTAAAGAACATTTCTTTAAATACTCCCACTCATCGCGGAATTTGATGGCATCAACAAACTATAAATAGTAGATTTAGGAGTTGTACAAACAAGGCTTAGTCCATGTACTTTATCACACTCGGTGCGAGATCTATGTCACCAAATATAATAGTCCCATTCAGCGTCAAAATGGCAGAGATACAAGGATTGCACAAAACCAAAGGAAATAACTAAGAGCAATATCACTAATATGCATGTAAAATCAAGATCATGCTATCTGCTCTTCCTCTCAGCTTTCCCAATGATCCAATCAATAATGCAATCATTGTGTGCTAGAGTCCTTTGACCAAAAATAATGACTCATACACCAAATGCCACAACTAAATACATCAATCCACTATCAATAGAATATCAAAGATTATGCGGTTCATGACATTCATTATATTTCCTTCACCAATCTAAGCATCATACTAAAACTATAAAAATTATCGACAGTACAATTTAATTGTGCGTATAAATATTAGTATTAATTGTGATCAAACAAGGGAGAATAAATAACGATAATCTCAATTTTTCTATCAATAATCTAACATGCTCAAATCACAATAAGCAAGTACAGAAACATTCAGAATCGGTCAAAATCATATAATATTCAAATAAGGCCAATCATGCATTTATATTATCAAGTAATAATCACGAAAAATGCACAGAAATAAGCAATAATTCATAAATTATCCATATTATATGCCAAAATTTATTTATCATTTATAACAAATTTTCCAATAATAAAATACGATATATGACAACAAAATATGGAATAAAAAATATGCTCAAAATTGGCTAAAAGTGAGAATATGATTGATGCAATCATGTTCGATAATTTGACAAGTTTAGACTCATGATAGGTGAGTACATAAACTCTCAAAATTGTCATAATCTCATAATTAATTATGTCACATAATTTGAATTTTTTTAAAAAAAAATCAATGCATAAAATCATCTAAAAAATATATATAATCAAAAGTGACATAATTATCAAAATATGCATATGACCATGTGTAATATTAAATTACTAATATTAAGATACAACTAAACATAGTTCAAGGCCAAAATATGCATACAATTATGAGTGGCATATAAATATCAGAATATGCATACATTCATGTATAATATTAAATTAAATATATTAAATTATAACTAGACATAGTCTAAAGTGGCCTAAATAAGTATATGAGCAAGCCCATAAATTAATTTAATTAAAAATTATGAGATTTATCATCCAAAATAATATGCAAAATATGTGTGATAATTTAATAAAATATTTTATCATAGCCAAAATTAACAAATAATCATACAAATAATTAAGAACTAAAAAATGGAGCAAAATATCAAAAACTACGGACAAAAATAACCCTACACACTCCCCCACATGCCAAAAAGGAGTTTTTTTTTTAAGAAAATCTGGGCCCAAAATAACGACATGTCATTTTGGCTCTTAGGCCAAACAAAAGACCTATCAATTTTTCAAAACAGCAGTTGAAGAATAACTGTAAATGACATGTCATTTTTCTTGTGAATCAAAACAATATGTTGTTTTCGTACAACAACAACATTGAGTGTCACTGTAAATAACATGTCGTTTTTCCTCTGTAAGAAAATGACTTGTCATTTTATTACAACGACAGTAGCTCCTCCTTTGGCCAAATGTCGTGTCATTTTTTGCCTGACAGAAGCCAAATGACATGTCCTACGGAGTCGTCCCTGACCTTCAGTCGAGTTCGTCTAACCTGATTCAGACCGCATGGCCCGATTTGGCCATATCTTGGCCTCCAGTGCTCCGTTTTTGACGATTTTGACTGGGTTTTGTTCCAAATCTCATTTTCAATGGATTTATAATATTTATTTGGCGAAAAATGGCTCCCAAAAAGTGCAAAAAAAATCAACAAAATCTAGCCATTTTCAAGCTCTTAATAGTTTTTGAAAATCGACAATAAAGCGATCAAAACAAGTACAAACACCACGAATATAATGCCCACAATACATATTTGTCGTTCATAGTAAAAAAAAAATATGGTTGTTTGTACTAAAAACAATTTTCAAAAGTATCAGATATATATATATACAAAAAACCCGAAAAAAAATTAAAACCAAACAAGATAACAGCTTTAAGTTATACCAATTATTGAATTAAAATCCACAAAATAACTAATAGCAATCCATTTAAACTTAAAGCATATTAACCCATAAACTAGACATTACCTCTAATGGTAGCCTGCGGACTTGACCAGCCATTTTCCTCCTTCTGTGCTCCTATAAGCTGCAAAAATTGTGAAGAAGAAGAAGAAGATTGATGGTATTTAGCACTCTTTGGCCCTCTTAAGATCTCAGCCAAAAACCATCCTGAATGAACACTCCTCCCTTCTCCCACAAACTGGTCAGCTTTATTAATGAATAGGCTGGTGGACTTTGTCACATGTGTGACAGCTCATACCTTTGGCCCAATGGGCTGACCAAGGTGTCCAAAAAGTGTGAAATCATGAACCTCATACATATTAAAATGTATGATCTATCTCATTATGGCCCAATTTATAATACTATGTATAATCAATCAGACATATAAATATAGTTATCCTTAACATGTTTTAATTAAAATATAATAAATTACAAATAATTATACTAATCCATATAAAATATTCCAATAATATAAATTAAACAAAAAGTTGTTAGTTTAGAAATAACCTTTTGTTCTATCTAGTCAATCTGGTAAATAATTGCTTCTACTGTATAAGCTATATATATAGAATTGTATTGGTCAAGCACACGCCCTTTTTTTATGTTTTGAGGCTTTACTCAAGCAAAGCTCACTCTTTACTCTCCTCTTCGATAGAAACTTGTTGAAGCCATCGAGATCAATTACAAGATTTTCACTCATCTACATAAACCACAACCATAAAATTCAGGAAAAAATGTACTAAAACAATTATTAAAAGATTAAAACAAGTATTAAAGGACTTGACAAATATGTCAAATACATTGCATCAACATTGCTTATATCCTCTTCCATTTAACACAAATAAGCTCACCACACTACATAGAACATATCATTTGTACATCGACAAAATCATCAAATAAAATCTCAGTGACAACCAATAAAAAAATTAAAAGTTATCAACTAGTGTAGCAAATGTCAAATATCAGTATTGAAAGAATTTTTAACGATGACCGTAATCGAATAAGAGACAAATTTTAAGAAAACCAATCTTGATATAAAGATTTAATGTAATGTTGTCTTTTTGCTAGTAAAGCTCTCAGGACCTTTAGGATATAACTTTCCTTATTTTATTTAGATGGAATGGACGATACAAAGTATAATGATAAATATAGCAATCATAGTCTATTAAACTTAATAATGGACAACAATCATAGTCCACTAACCAAAAAAACCATTAAAATAAATCAAAAGGCAGTTACAATCAACAAAGATAAGAAAGAAAAGATCAAAAAAAATAATAGTAAAGAAAATATAGAAATAAAATATCACAATCATCAAGTTCAACTTCAGGAAAAAAAAAAAAAAAAAAAAACAGGCAACAAATTGGCCGTGATTGATGGAGGTGACCTGCTGAGACAGGCGATGAGACTTAAGAGTGAGGTGAGCAAGGACTCATCTCAATGAGAGAGGCGACAAGAGTGAAGTGAATGTGAGGACTGAAAGGCAACAACAATGAGTGCGAGTTGGAAAGGGTTTGACAATTTGAGAATTGAGTCTCTGGGAATCTACCATTCAGATTATTAGTGAGGGCACTACTACAAAAGGGCCACGACGTCGTTATATTAGTTGCTTTGAGAAGTTGCGTGTCGCTGAAAAAATATGGTCTATAACGTTACAAAAAAAGCGACGTAATAGAGCACCCCCACCTCTTACGTCGTGTTTTCGGTGTCGAGGTAAAAAAATGCACGTTGTTAAAAAAATGACGTAATAAATATATCACGTTGCATAAAATGCGATGTTGAAAATAACTATATTCACTTTTTAGGTGATGTTGTATATATTTTTCAAATTTTTTTTTAATTTTATATAAGTTTAATTTTATTTTATATTTATTTTTTTAAATAAGTTTATCACGTCACTTATAAAGTAATGTCGTATGTCTACGACATCACTTAAAAAGTCATATTGTAGTATTTTTTATTTATTTTTCTGAATAAGTTTACTACATCATTTATAAAGCGACATTGTATATCCATGACATCACTTTATAAGTGACGTGATATATATTTTTTAAATTTTATTCGTTATATAATTTTAGTTTTCATTTTTTATTTATTTTATTTTTAAATAAGTTTATCACGTCTCTTTAAAAACGATGTGAAAAAGGAGATTAATGACATCGCCCATGACACGACTTTGTACAATGTTTTATTTTATTTTCTATTAGGGTTTATATACAGATTCCATTTCAAAGAAGTCTTTCATTTTAAAATAGCTGCCGCACATCTCCCTATTTCTACTAGATTCTGACGATTTAAGATATTTTAAGCTTAAAATATTCAATTTTTTCACTAGATTTTGTATAATATAGACATAGAATATTATTTAAACAGAATAATTTTGTAAAATATTAGATCTTTTAGTTTAAATTTAAGATTTAAGAATTTATTTATTTATTTTTTTTATTAGTGTTCTTATGTAGATCCCATTTCGAAGGAGAGTATTCTTTTCTTCTTTTCGCTACAAAAACCGCAGCGCTTCTTTCCATTTCCACCATAGATTCCGACGATATAAGGTACTTTAAACTTAAAAAATTTAATCTTTTTATTAGATTTTGTATAATATAACTTTGAAATTTGATTTAAACTGAATGTTTTTTTTTATAAAATGTTAGATTTTTTAGTTTAGAATTAAAATTAAGGATATTTTGAGTTTTATCTTCTATGATGTAAAAAATTTATTGGTGTATATTGATATTGTGGTATATTTGAATAAGGTGTGAAAATTTTGTTGTTATAAATTAAAATTGATTTGTTTATGCTTTTTCATATTTCAGATTTTAAGTCCATTTCACAGCATATATATATATACATGTGTATTTTTAACATGTTAAATTTTAAGTTTCATTTTATATTTAGGTTTTTGTATTATTTATAATTGACATTTTGGAATTTTTCATATTATTTAATGTAAAAGAAAAATAAAAGACGTTAAATATATGTTAGTTTTTGTTTGTTGCAATTGAAAATTAGATTGATCATTTGGTGATTTCTACATATTTTGTATCACTTTTAATATTTTTCAACGATAGATGTGTGTTTTTAGTTTTTTTTGTGGTCTGCGACTATAACTATTATTTGATAAATGTGTGTTTTTAATACAGTTCGTAAAGAATGGGTTGCTGAGCTTTTGAATTATCTCACCAGACAAGGTTCTTTGCATTTTCTTAGTTATATTATAGATTTTAGGACTTCATATGAATATAGATTGATATAATTTCATATTGATTCCAAGATATAGTTATTAGTAGTTTAGTAATGAAACTTATTTTATAGTTTTGGGGGTATTTAATGTTGAAACTTTTGGGACTTTATATATACATAGGCTGAGGTAGTTCTAGTAGTGTTTGTTATGTGGTTCGATAAAAATTATAATTTTGTTGCAATATAAATGAAATCAAAGAGGTTTAACGAACTTAAATTGAAAAAAAATCCTTGGAATATGTTTTCACGTCGTTTATGAAGCGACATCGTATATCTACGTCACTTAAAAAGTGTCGTCGCTTTTTAAGTGACGTTCTATGACGTCGTTTTTTAAGTGACGTCTTACAACGTCACTTCATAAGCGATGTGAAAACTCTGCACTTATTACGATGATCACATATATGTCACTTTGGCAAACAACGTGGTATCTAATAGACGTCACATATAAAGTGATATAAAATGTGGTTTTTCTAGTAGTAGGGAAAGAGAGATTTAAAAGAGAGGGTCGGTATGGTTATTGAGAATGAAAAGAGCAGCCGCAGTGCATGGGTGTTAGAACTAGGGTTTGTAATGTTAAGTTAGTATATCTATTTACATATCACTTACCTATGAGTGTGCATTTAGGCTTAGTGAGTAAAAGACTAAAATGAGGTGGGATAGATATTGTACCTAAGTTTAGTATAAAAGACTAAAATATAATTTTGATATTAATTGTTCAACTTGTTAGAAGTTTCGATTGACATGATTATAACTTATTAATTTGATTTTTAATCATGTTAAATGTGTTAATTTTGGTTAGATAGATTAACCTAATTTTAACATATTATTTTATTATATTTTATCGTATCTAACTTATTTTGATCTGTACATATTTACGGTTAATATAAACTTCATATCATTTTCGAGTCGTATTATGATATTGTGACATAAATTATCACCTTACTTATATTGAATATTATTGTTGGTATTCTATTCTTATATGAAAGCTAATAACAGTGTAATTTGTTCTTCCATAATAATAACAAAAACGTTCCAGAATCACATAAAGTGATCATATTGCTTTACAACATATATGAAAACGAAACATAATAGCTTGAGTCTTGTAGTAATTGATTAATTGAATAGCCTTAGTCGTTGAAGAATCAGGTACATTTTGTAATAAGTACGAAGTAATTTTCTCTCTCTAATTTAATTGAGAGGAACTAATAACCACTAGTCAGTATTGATGATATATATACATACATATGGACCACAGTATAGCGAGATTACGACGTACGAAACATGCTTACTATATTAAATGTATTGAATTTTGAAGCAAGAAAACTTACATATCTATATACAAAGATAGACCAGAGAAAAAATTCACAAAAAAAATCTCATAAAACATAAAGAAATTGAGAAAAAGTTGTGCATTTATACTGGAAATTAACATACCAGCGAGCACAGTAATGTATAAAGGTTTCAATATTTCCAAGCCAGTATATACATCATTAGGAGCCAATACCCCTATTCGTTTTATGCTATTAATGATTATTGGACTGTATGAGCCTCGGCCTGCAAAACCCTAGCTTGAACTTTTAGCTTTCTTTTTTGAGGAAATTTGATTTTTTATGGTATTTTTTCAGAAAAATTGAAAAATTCTAGAATTTAAAATTGTTCTGAAAAATTCCGGATTTAATTATAAAAATACCATTTTTAAAAGTATTTAGAACAATACCACTTTTTATTGATTCATGAAATACTTAAGGTAACTAGTCGAGTTACATGAGGTAACTTGAACAGTTATTTCTAGTAACTGGATTGGTTAATCTAAGTAATTTAATTAGTTACCTCGAGTACCATTGAAAAATGCCAAATTTAAAGAAAAAATTGTACTTTTCTAAATATTTTTCAAAAGTGTTATTTTTCTAATACACTTTTAAAAAATGATATTTTTCTAAATCAATCCGGAATTTTTCAAATAAATGAGTCCATCCGGAATTTTTCAATTTTTGGTATCTTGGGCCTGGAATTTTGTAAATAGCCCTTCTTTTTTTTTTTAATATATGGAACTACAAGCTTTCTCAGTCTTTTTTACATATTTTATAGTTGTCCAAAGAAAACAAAAAATAAAAATAAAAATCGTTATTTAAAAAAAAAAATTGTTCCTGGAGCCACAAACTTCTTTCTCAGCTTTTTTCATCGACAAAAACATTAAGACTTCGTTTGTAACTTTGATTTTTGGAGGGAAAAAAATTACTCGATTCCATTTTCTTACCTTGTTTGGATTGAAATAAAAAATGACAGAAATTTAAAACAAAAATAAAAATGAAAGTTTAATTTGATATCGTTTTTTAGTATATAAAATCGAATTTATTACTAAAAAATACTCTCATTTTTAACTTTTTTGCAAAAAAATATCCTATCTTTTGAACTTCTGTAAATTAATAACCTCACTTTTGGAATTCTGTAAATTAATACCCTCAATTTTTATTTTCTTTATATATTTATACTATGAATAAATTAAAAGATGCAAATATCTCTCATTAACTTATTAAAAATGTCTAGATATTAATACAATATCGGAAATTATTTTATAATTACTTTTTTAATTAATTACTAAAAAACACAGTTTTTTTATCTCTCATGTTTCTTTTTTTTTTTTACAATTAACTATTTTTACTTCTTTTTCTAATTTTTTACTTTTCTTTTTTAAATAAAAAAGTTAAATAAGCTAACTACAAATATTTTTTTAGAAATTTTATTATCATTTAATAAGTTTTAATTAAGTTGATGATAGCTACTACTATCTTTTTATAATTAAAATCAATTAATTAGGCATTAAGGTTATAAATTTATAAGTATTTCAAATGTTAGGGTATTAATTTGTAAAATTCAAAATGAATATATTATTTTGCAGAAATTCAAAAGTCAAATATTATTTTGCGAAAATTTAAAAATGGGAGTATTACTTTATAAACATTCAAAAATCAAAGTTTTTTTTTTTTTACAGAAAAATTAAAACTCAAAGTATTTTAATATTATTATTTTCATAGAATTTTGACACAATATTTAGTCAAATTGAAAATTTTAAAATATAGTTTTATATTCCATAAAAAAATAACTTCATAAACCTTTAGAACAAGTATTTCCTCTGTAACTTCTTTTCGTGTAACTTTTTTCTCTCCAAAATCTGATTTCAATCACAGCCTAAAGAGTGTTAGGAGATCATCTTTAAGGAAGCGACAACACACAGCTAAAATATGACTTGAGAAAATTTTGGTAAAATGAAAAAGATAAGGCACATAAAAGATTTCTCATAGTTCACTCAATTTAGGTTATGTCAACAGACAAGGTTGTGAAGAAATTCACTATGAAAAGGGGATTACAACTCACTTTTCTCTAAATACAAGGAGATAATAAATAAATCTCTCTCTCTTGAAATAGGAGAAAATGCTCTCTCTAAACAAATTAGGAGAAAACTAAAGTTGGACACGAAGAGGAATTCCTAGGTTAAACTCTCTCTTAAGAGAAAAAGAAAATATTTTGAATGGGATGGTGAATAAGGGTATAGAGAGAGGTATTTGTAGCAGAAACTCTCCTCTCCCTTCTTCCCTTTATTCAACAATTGTAGGCACCGATCAGTGCATACTCCACCATTAAGCCACAATTGTGGACTTCAGCTATACATGCATTAAATGCATTCAGGCTTACTCCACCGAATTCTCTTGTCCCATTTTTTTTTTACTTAAAACATAAGCCACCATAATTGACAAAAGTGGCATTACTTATTATATTTTCCACTTGAAGATTTGATTTTAATCATGTCTTCAAGCTTGATAAATCTCTCTTTTCTTCGCTTGTCAATTCTTCATGCTACTTACGTTTTTGTTAGACTATATGAGGCTCTACACTATTGGAACTTATAAGTATTAATTGGTTTAGTTAAAGCATCTGCTAAACTCTCTTTGATGTGTATTTTCAACATGTCTACACTTCTATCTTCTACTACTTCTCGAACAAAATGATATTGAACACCTATATGCTTTGTTCTGGAATGAAAGATTGGATTCTTTGCAATGTGCAAGGCACTCTGACTGTCACAAAATAGAGAAATCTTCTCTTGTTTGTGCCGAAACTCCTCCAATAATATTTGAATCCAAATAGCCTCTTTGCAAGTTTATGTATCCGCCATGTATTCTGAATCTGTTGTAGATAAAGTTATAATAGATTGCAGTTTTGAAACTCGGCTTATAACTCTTTCTACAAGAGTAAACACATAGTCTGTAGTAGATTTTTGCTTGTCAAGATCACCTGCAAAATCTGAATCAACATATCCTCTGACAGTAAATTCTGATCCTTCATAAAATAAAGCAGCCTCTAAGGTTCTTTTGATGTACCTCAGATCCTCTTTATAGTATTCCAATGTTCTCCACCAGAATTCGTCATATACCGACTAACCGCTCCCACTGCTTGTGCAATATCTTGTTTTATACATATCATAGCGAATATTAGATTTCCCACCGCTGATGCATACAGTACTCGAGACATCTCTATCCTCTATGCTTCATTGCTAGGACACATCTCAGAAGATAACTTGAAGTTAACAAGAAATATGGTAGAAATTGGCTTACAATCTTGCATATTGAAGCGTCACAAGATTTTCTTTAAATAATTCTTCTGAGAGAGCCAAATCTTCCTATTACTTCTGTCTCGATGAATTTGCATCCTTGGAATCTTGTTTGTTATTCTTAAGTCCTTCATATCAAATTCCCTAGTTAACTGTGCCTTCAATTCTTAGACTCTACCTTTGTTGGGGCCTGCTATCAATATGTTGTCCATGTACAACAATAAGATAATAAAATTACTATCTTCATCAAACCTCCTGAAGTATGTGCAGTGGTCTGAACTGAGTCTGTTGTACTCAAAGCTTATGATAAATGAATCAAATCTCTTATACCAACACCTCGGTGTTTGTTTAAGACCGTATAGAGATTTGTTCAACCTGCAAACCATGTTCTCCTTGCTTGTTTCAGCAAAACTTTCTAGTTTGAGCATATAAATTTCTTCTTCAAGTTCTCTATAAAGAAAAGTAGTTATCATATCTAACTGCTCTAGATGTAAGTTAAACGTAGCACACTTTGCTAGAACTACTCTAACTGTCATTAGTCGAACCACAGGTGAAAATATCTCATTAAAGTCAACACCTTCTTTCTGAGTATATCCCTTTACCACCAATCTCGTATGATATCGCTCTACTTGATCATTGCTATCATGCTTGATCTTGTAGACCCATTTGTTTCCAACGGCCTTCCTTCCTTGTGGAAGCGAAACAAGATCCTATGTCTTGTTCTTGTGAAGAGTTTCAATCTCTTCTTGTATTGCTGCCATCCACAGGGATACATCCGTGTTTTTGGTAGCCTCATGGAAAGTTATTGGCTCTCCATCCTCTGTTAGAAGGTAGTATACAATGTTGCTCTCGGTGACATAATCTGAGTGCCAGGCCGGTGGTCTTCTCTCACGAGTTGACTGACAGATTTCAAAAGTCTCTTCCTCGACTGGTTTTTCAACTTCATGCTCTGGTGCAGCTTTAGAAGAATCTGAATCTTCAGCATTCTTTTCTATCTAAACTGTAGTAGTTTCTGGTCTGCTATCATCTCCCTTTTCTTGTAGTTTATTTTTTATGAATATCACATCTCTACTGATGACAACCTTATGGGCAGTGGGATCCCATAAGCGATACCCCTTGACTCCATTTCCATATCCCGAGTATGCATATTTTCTGGATTTTGAATCTAATTTTGTGATTTCTTGAGCATTGTACATCACGTATATAGGACTTCCAAATATATGTAAGCAAGAATAATCAGCTAGCTTATCAGTCCATATCTCCATCGGTGTCTTTAGATCAATCGTTGTTGATGGAGATCGATTGATCACGTAACATGTGGTTTTGACTGCTTCTGCCCAAAATGTCTTGGGTAGACCTACAGCTCTCAATATTGCTCTTGTTCTTTCCAGTAAGGTTCTGTCCATCCATTCTGTCACTCTATTTTGCTGAGGAGTGTACGCCACTGTAAACTGCCTTTTGATATCTTCTTTTTAACAGAAGTTATCAAATTCATCGCTTGTATACTCTCCTCTATTGTCCGTCCTCAAACACTTGATCTTCTCTCCAGATTCAAGCTCTATCTGTACTTTAAATATTTTGAAGACTGAAAACACATTTGCCTTCCTCTTGATAGGATATACCCAATATCTCCTGGAGTAATCATCAATAAAAGATACAAAGTATTTAGCTCCTCCTAGGGACATCACCAGTGCTTGCCAAATATCAGAGTGAACCAAGTCTAGAACTTTCTTACTTCTAGAGCTGGATGTGCTAAATTTTAATCTATGCTGCTTGCTTGTGACACAAAGCTTACAAAATGATAAAGATACCTTTGTAAGACCAGGAAACAACCTCTATTCAGAGAGAATCTTCAAGCCTCGTTCCAACATATGGCCGAGTTTATGATGCCACATCATCGTTAATTCTTTTCCAGAATTTGTTGAAGCAACTGATGCCTCCGCTTTCATCAGTGTATCTTCTTTAAGCATGTATAGATTTACTATGATCTTCTCCGTCTTTATTACTATAAGTGCACCCTTTATGATCATGATCCCATTCTTGACAAGAGTTTTACAACCAAAGATATCTAATTGTCTCAAAGATAATAGATTTTTCTTCAGGCCCTTCACATGTCACACCTCTTGAATAGTACAAATAGTACTATCATACATCTTCATTTTGATAATGCCAATCCCAGCGATCTCTAAGGTATGATCGTTACCCATGAACACAGATCCTCCAAAGACAAGTTCATATGTATGAAACCACTATCTGTCAGAAGTTATGTGACATGTTGCTTCCGAATCTACTATCCAAATATCAGTGAGTTGCCATCTGTCCTTGGAAACGATTGCTGCTTCACTGTAGAGGATTTCTCTATCATCTGAAGTATTTGCCACGTTATCCTGAGCATTTGATGACTTGGGGTTCTTCTCTCTAGAATCTCCATTCTTCTTGAGTTACCAACACTCTCTTTTGACGTGTCTTTTCTTGCCACAGTGATAGCACTTGACATTCTTCTTACTTCTTGCCTTTGATCTACCATGACTCTGACTTCCACTGGGGCCGTGTTCCGTTGATCTCCCTCTCATTGTCAAAGCCTCTGCTTGCTGTGAACTTGTCGATCTGTCTTCCTTGTTCTTACACTGATTTTCTTCTTCAAGAACAAAAGTTGTAAGTTCGTTGAAAACTAAAGTTATAGCATTGCTGGTGACATATATGATAAGCTGATCATACGAATCCGGTAGACTCTGAAATAAGATTTCTGCACGTTCATTATCCTCTATTTTATACTCCATTATTGTGAGCTGCGAAAATAGAGTATTGAGGGTATTAATGTGGTCAGTCATCATTGTAGATTCTGCCATTCGAAGGATGTAAAGCTTTCTCTTCAAGAAAATTTTGCTGTACAATGACTTGGCCTGATACAGCTTTGTCAGCATATCCCATATCTTTTTGGCTGACTTCTTCTCTTCAATACTTGGCAAGACACCATCTGCTAATGCCAGATGTAAGTTAGCGACAGCACTGCTATCTATCTCGTCCCACCTTTTTTCATCAGTAATCTCAGCAGGTCTTTCTCCACTTGCTGCTAGGCAATTATCTTTCCTCAAGATTACCTTTATCTTTATTATCCATAGAGAGAAATTGCTCCTATTGAACTTCTCAATATCGAATTTTGCCGCCATTTTTGTTCACCACGATTTAATCAGTTACCACTGTTTCACTGTATGTAAATAGTACCGTGTATGTGAATAGTGTCATATACGTGAATAGTACTCTGATCAATGGCTCTGATACCACTGTTAGGAGATCGGCTTTGCAGAAGCGACAACACACAGCTAAAATACGACTTGAGAAAATTTGGGTAAAATAAAAAAGATAAGGCACACAAAAGATTTATCGTGGTTCACCTAATTTAGGTTACGTCCACAGATAAGGCTGTGAAGAAATTCACTATGAAAAGGAGATTACAACTCACTTCTCTCTAAATACAAGGAGAGAATAAATGAACATCTCTCTCTTAAAATAGGAGAAAATATTCTCTCTAAATAAATTAAGAGAAAACTAAAGTTAGACACTAAAATGAATTCCTAGATTAACTCTCTCTTAAAAATAGAAGAAAATATTTTGAATGAGATAATGAATAAAAGTATAGAAAGAGGTATTTATAGCATAAGTTTTCCTCTCCCTTCTTCCCTTTATTCAATAATTATAGGCACCTCCAGCTTTAAGCCACGATGGTGAACTTTAGCCATATATGCACTAAATGAATTCACGCCTGCTCTACTGAATTCTCTTGCCCCATTTTTTTTTTTTTGACATAAAACATATGCCACCGACAAAAGTGGCATTACTTATTATAAAGAGTACATCAACTAGATGCCGCCTGGGGCCTGCAGTTGATACTCTTATTGTTATATCAATGCAAATCACACATAAATACAAAACATATATAAGCTAGCCAAAGCAAGAAATATTGAGATATACACGCCAGTCACTGCTATATATATAAAAACAGGGTCAAACTCCCTCAGTTTGACCTGCTACCACTACTACTATTATCTTCATTTTTCATGCATATGGCTCATCAAACAGCGACAGGACAAAACTTTCCTCCTCGAGTTCTTATCTTCCCGTTCCCGGCTCAGGGACACGTCAACTGCATGCTCCAGCTGGCCGAGCTTCTCGGCCTCGCTGGCATCCACGTCACCTTCCTCAACACCAATCACGTCCACCGCCGGCTTCTCCAACACGCCGACATCCAAGCCCGGTTCGCTGCCTACCCGGGGTTCCTGTTCCGGACCATCTCTGACGGTCTGCCAGAGGATGACCCTCGTTCGGGCAACGAAATGCGCTATGTTCTCCGGTCAATGTTAGAGACGACCAAGCCAGTTTTGAAGGATATGCTTAGTACCTGTGGTGATATATTGGGTTCGGATAGTAGCCCTTATATCACTTGCATTATAGCTGATGGAATATTTGGTAGCCTTGCGAATGAATTAGGTAACGAGCTTAATATTCCAGTTATTCATTTCCGTACCATCAGTGCTTGCTGCTTTTGGATTTACTTTTCAGTTCCTGATATCATCAAAGCCGAGGAGCTTCCAATTAGAGGTATTAATATATATTTATATATATATCTTAACTATCAGCTATAAATTTTAAAAAAAAAATAATACGTATAACTTTATCATATCTCAGTCTCACACAAAATCTCTCAAATCTTGAATTAACTGAATCAGTGCGTATATATATTAATCTCATGCATTAGTACGGCGTATGTAATATTGTTTTTAAGAAGTTATTTTTTTGTAAAGAAGTTTGATGTTTGATGTGTAGCATTGTGTTAATTTTTGGTTTTTTATGTGCTACAAGCCCATATAAATTCCACCAAAGATATAATCTAAAATTGTGAAAAAAAATTTCTAAATAATTAAATTGTTCAACAAAAATCGAGTTTTTCCTTGGAACATGCCAATATTAGACAAATAACTTGAATTATACATTTTTTATAGCACGGACTGATTGGATGTACATGTAAATATGTCGAAAATAATTTTAGAAAAAGAAGACATGGATAGAATGATAAGGAGTGTAGCAGGCATGGAAACCTTTCTACGGTGCCGGGACCTGCCTAGTTTCTGCCAAGTCAGCGACGAAAGGGACCCACAACTCCATCTAGTTGCACGAGAAACCCGTCAAAGCGCTCGAGCTCAATCCTTGATACTCAACACGTATGAGGACCTAGAAGGGCCCTTAGTCTCCCACATACGAACTCACTGCCCCAAAATCTACACCATTGGACCTCTCCACGCCCACCTGAAAGTCAGACTAGCCAAGAACGTGTCAACATCAACTTATACGCCATCTTCCAACAGTATTTTCGAAGTTGACGGAAGGTGCATGGCCTGGCTCGATTCTCAGCCTTTTAAGTCTGTGATTTACGTCAGTTTTGGAAGTATTACGGTCATGAAGAGAGACACCCTCATGGAGTTTTGGCACGGTCTGGTGAATAGCAACAAGCGGTTCCTGTGGGTTGTGCGGCCCGACATGGTGGCCGGAGAAGTTGGCAACAATGAAATACCGGCGGAGCTGGTGGCGGCGACGAGGGAGAGAGGGTACTTGGTCGGATGGGTCCCACAAGAGGAGGTGCTGGCCCACCGGGCTGTGGGCGGGTTTTTGACGCACAGCGGGTGGAATTCGACGTTGGAGAGTATAGTAGCGGAAGTGCCAATGATCTGCTGGGCTTACTTTGCGGACCAGCCTATTATTAGCAGATATGTTGGCGAAGTGTGGAAGCTTGGGATGGACATGAAAGGTGTTTGTGATAGGAAAATTGTGGAAAAGATGGTGAACGATCTAATGGTGGAGAGGAGGGAGGACTTCGCGAGATCAACGGCTGAGATGGCTAGGTTGGCGAGAAAAAGTGTGAATGAAGGTGGGTCATCTTATTGTAATTTGGACAGATTGATAGCAGACATAAGGTTGACGAGCATGGGAAAATCAGCTCCATAATATTATGTACACTTGTATCTTTCCCTGTGGTTGCAAGTTTAATAAACACACTTTCTTTTTTTTTTGTTGGAGGAGAATAATCAAACTTTTAAAGTGGAGGGCACTTCAAATGATGATTATTAATTTTATATGCTCAATTATGTGACATTATATACATATAAATTACCTGTATTATGAGACACGAGATTCGTTAAAAGGGTAACATTGCGGTCTAACTGTTACTAGATAATTTTAATTGTTATTGAATAATTTTAATCATTCAATTAGGTTTCATATGGTCTTAACTGAAGTATAGTCATAATATGCCAATAACGACACATCATGTTGAACATTATACCATTAGCATTACTCATTTTTTAGATAATAATAAACATATTAAAAATCATAATAACTACTACCTTATATATAATATATTTGATCCTTATTAATTTCTAGCAAATATTAAATTAAAAATTTGTTACCTTTAAATTAAATATTCATCCTTTTTTTTTTCTTTTTGTCTTTTTGGTGGAATAGGTTTCACCAGCTCCTAAAAGTACTAATTATAGACCTGCACTGGGTAAGATGGCCGTCCACGTTAGTAGGATAATTTCTAGCAGCTGATAAGTTCAATGATGCAAGATAATCTATTTTATTGCATGCAAAGTAGGCATAAAGCTATATATATATATATATATATATAACGGTAATTTATGGATATATATTTTATATATTTGTTATTATCTATATTAATATTAAATTTAAAATCTTATAAATTTATACCCTAATACTAATTTAGAGCAGTTAATTTATCAAAATAATTTAATAAATTTATTTTCGAATTAATTTTTTTATAAATTAATTTTTTAATTTTTTAAACAATATCTTGGTAAATTAACTGCTCTAAATTAATATCAGAGTATAAATTTGCAACCGATTTAAAATTTAAAAATTAATATTGATAATAATCAAAATATAATATATAATTTGAATAAAACATCAAAATACAATATATAAAAATGATAATATCACATATGCATATAATTAAGATGATTATAATTTACCACGTGTATTCTTTGCGTCAATATAATTATTTGCTCGAACTATACCAACCTAACTATTAATAAGAATGTTAGTGTCACGAAACACAAAATTCACTTTTTTTGGTCATTGATTAATGGCTCCATTAGAACCCCATCAGTATTTTAACAATGTGGAGATTGAACAATTACATAGTCTTTGTCCTTACTTTGTTCTCTCTTTTCTTTTTGATAATAAAAAAGCTGAAAAGAGGACAACTATCGTGATTATCTTTTTTGGGTGTGCTCTATTCAAGAATATTCTCTAAGATTATACGGACGGATTTCGACTACTATACCAGATGATAAAGTGAGTCACCTAAACCTTATTCGAATAATTAGTGAGAACGATACTCTAATGAAAAGCGTTACTCTAGAATGAAAAGCGTTGCACTAAATTGACAAATAATATTTTTATATCTAAGACCCTCAAATTAACCACCCAAATTCGAACTACATCCTTCAATATCTAAGATATCGAAGTTGCCACTGGCTGCTTATTCGGTGGTCCTTACTTTGTTCTTTTATTTGAATTTGTCTGGATTCATCGTTTTTCCCTAGATAAGTACAAAAATATGTCAGCCCAAGTCTCAAATATCTTCTCCTTCCGCAATGGGATTTTTCAACGTTATTACGTTTATTCTCTACAATGGGCTTCAACAAGAGCATTTGGATCGATATGCGCCTTTGAGAGTCTCTCACCCAATGGAAGAGCCAGGATTGTTTCTCAGGGGACGGCACGACATAAAAATTTTGTACAAAATTAAAACATAAAAAATAAAAGTTAAATGGGAGATTGAGAATTTAAATGTCCAAAAATAAAAATTTAGGACCTAAATACCAAAATCACTAAAATTTTAGGACTTTTGCTACTAATTACCCAAACATTTATTTTCTTTTTTTCAATTTTAAATATAATGTGATATAACACTATGCAATCAGATTGCTAGTTATTGGTAATAAATTTTTAAGAAAAAAAAAAAACAAGTTTTAGTAGAAAATAGGGAAGTAAAATAATTTATAGAAAAAAGGGTTTTAATAAAAAATATATGCCCTTAAATAAATATATGTAGTATTCATATATATATATATAGAAAAAAATTTAAAAATCCAAAGGGACATTTGCCCCCTGCCTAAGTGTAGCTCTGCCCCTTCTCTCACCAATAATCTTTCTTTTCAGTATAAAATTTGCCATGAGTTTATTTTCGGAAAAGAAATTAGTGGAGTCTGGAAAGTGGACCTGGTTTGATTTGAAATGGAAGAAGACAAAATGAATATAGTCGCGCGTCAAAGTAGGTCAGTAATTTTTTCAAGTAGGTCAGTAATTTTTTACACGACATGAAGATACAACTTAAAAATGACATAAATTTTTGGGTAGACATATATAATATATATAATAAATATGTGAGTTTCGGGTCAATCTGCTTAATCTAAAAATGACTTATATAACTCATTTAATTAAATGGATTGTTTTCATATCTTGTCAACACGACACTAATATGACTAGAGATTGTAATTCGGGTCACGACACGATAATACGACTCGAAAATGACACAAAATTAGCGGGTTTAATTTTGGCTTAAATATGTATAAGTTAAACCTGATTAGGTACGATTAAATAATAGGTCAAAAATATATTAACCTGCTAAACTCGAAATTAACCTGTTTAATACGATTAAATCTAAAATTAATAAACAGGACAAAATTATCTCAACCAAAAATTAACCCGTTAGGAACCCATTTATGACAAGAAAAAAAAAATTAAAATAAATTTAATTTAAAAAAAAATTACCTTTTAGCCTTTCAGACTAACCCAAGTATCCTATCAATCCTAACCCACTTTTGTCGCTTTGCTCTTTTCTGAGTAAAACTCACACATACTTAAAACTCAAAACTCACAAACATATAGCCATCAGCTGCCTCTTATCTCCTCTCCTCTTTTATACTCTCTATGACTCTATCTCTCACATTTATCTAACTCTCACGGTTCTCACATCACCCATTCACGATTTCACTCATAAGTATCAGTCCTTCATACAAGAATCTCAAGGTCCTCAACCCGTCACCCACGAATCTCTCTCTCTCTTTCCCACCGATCTCACCTCAATCATGAATGAAGCCACGTTTGACATCTCAGTCTCAATATCTTACTCTTGATCTTGTAATCAGACTCACTCCTGATCTCACTCTCACTCTTACTTCTCTCTGTTCATATCTCTTGCTTCAACTCTCTCCAAGGTTAAACTTTATTATGTATCTCTCTCTCTATATATATATACAAATGTATTTATATTTCTAAATTTTTTGGATTCATTGTAATGCTCTTTGTTTGATTTGGTTATGATAAATATGGAAAGCATTGGATTTAAGTTTTTTTTCCTACTCGCTTTCATTGGAATTCTACGTGGAATCTAAATAAAAATTCTTTGATCTTTAAGGAAATGAAAAGAATGGATCGTTTGATCTTTAAGGAAATATTTTTCTTGAACTAATAATGAACAACATGCAAAAATAAAATAAAAAATTAAAGAATGGATCCCTACATATTGATACAAGTAAGTTTTTTTTTTTTCAATAGTTACAATTTAACTAATCTTAACCTCAAATGCCAATTTTTTTTCAGGGAACTCAAATGCCAGTTTCAAGTCTGCACAATTTAAATACTTATTATATTAGAATCACACATTTCCTTGTTCCAATGAAATGTATCTTATTCGAAAATTTTGTGGCATTCATTTAGTATTTTTCCATGTTAGATTTAATTTCCTACTCCCAAGTCCATTTTTTATACTACACTTTTGACTTGTAAATATTTGATCTGGTTTACTTTTTATTTTACAATTTCAAGTGTCATTTTTAATGTTCGAGTCTCAAAAACCTTGATTCGAGCCTTCGCTCTCCTTTCATTGGTTGATAATTGATGTTCGAATTTTAACCGGATGCGTTTAAATGCTTGCCTTTTTATTCCTTACATTTATAACTTACAAGAAACAATAACCTTATCATTTATTGTCCTTGATAGTTCAAGGCTACAACTTTTTCAATAGCTTGAAATTTGAATCCCTTTTTTTGCTTCTAAAGTATTGCTGATTTTTTTATATTTTGATTTGTAGATGGATAAGCAAAACTTTGAAATCAATCTTGATGATTTAGAGTCCAAAATTATTGACATATTAATTGATGTTGACGATGAGAATGATGGAAGTGAAAGAAAAAGGTTAACTTCCAAAGTGTAAAAAAGTTTTGACATGCTTCCTTTGAGTCCTTATAAAAAGCAAACGGTAAGATG
The DNA here is from genome assembly GCA_002914805.1 of Parasponia andersonii. Classification (NCBI taxonomy): domain Eukaryota; kingdom Viridiplantae; phylum Streptophyta; class Magnoliopsida; order Rosales; family Cannabaceae; genus Trema; species Trema andersonii. Next base: position 420,723 of record JXTB01000170.1, read on the forward strand.
CACTCTATGTAGAGTGGAGTATTTTGCTGATAGTAAATACGGAATAGGTAATTTGAAAATGCATATTGATTTATGTATTCAGAGAAATCATCGTGATATTGGCTAATTATTGATATCTTAAGATAGTGGTGCAATTAATCTTAGTGGATCTAAGTTTGATTCTGAAAAATTTCACAATATGATCACACGTGTTGTAATTATGCATGATTGGACTTTTAATTTTGTTGAATATAAGGGTATAAGATCAATATTTAGTTATATGTATCTTGCAAAACAACTAGTATCCCAAAACACTACAAAAGCCAATACAATTAAGCTGCATAAAAAAAAAAAGATATTAGTGAAATCTATGTTAAAGGTAGCTCCTAATAGAGTATCTTTTACATCAGATTTATGAATCTCATTGACAAGTGATAGATATTTATATTTGATATGCCAGTATATAGATAAGAATTGGTGTTTTCAAAAAAAAAGTGTTGAGTTTTATCTTTATACGTCTTCCACATAGTAGTTTAGCATTGTTTGAAAAACTCCATGGCTTATTATGTGAATGGAGACTTGAGAGTAAAGTATTTAGTATTATTTTAAATAATGCCGCATTCAATGATATTTCTGTTGAGATATTGCAACACCAATTGAACCTTAAATACTTGTGTGCAATAGTGAACATTTTCGTATATATTATTATGCTCACATACTTAACTTAATTATCCAAGAGAAGTTGAAACAAATTTATCCATTCATTGTTAAAATTAGAGAGAGTGTTAAATATGTCAAGGGATCTCAAGTTAGAAAGTAGAAATTTTTAGAATATGTGAGCTTAGTGTCAAATAGTTGCAAGAAAAAGTTATGCCAAGATGTGTCCACTAGATAGAATTCTACTAACCTTATGCTTCAAAGTACTCTATTCTATCGTAAGGCCTTTCAACCTATGGAATTAAATAATTGAAACTATAAAAATTTCTATTCAAGGGAAGACTGAGAGAAAGTGGGGAAAATTAGTTCATTTTTAAAAGTATTTTATGATGTTACTCTTATAATTTATGGCACAAAGAGCCCCACTACCAACTTGTATTTTCTTGCAATCTATATGTATTATGTGGCATTAGAGGAAAATGAAGAGGGGGAAGACGAATATGTGAAACCTATAGCAAACAAAATGTGGATAAAATTTGATAAATATTGGTCTGAATTTAGTACAACTTTGGCTATAGCGGTTATTCTAGTTCCTTGATATAAGCTGAATTATATTCACTACAAAAAGAGTTATAGAGAGGATTCTCTTGAGTATTTTCTTGTTAAGAAGAAACTAGAATCTTTGTTTAAGGAATACAAGTCAAAATCTACTCAACTTTTAATATCTATTTCTCCATAAAAGAAAAATGCCAATACTATATCTTCGATGGATGATATTGATACTACAATGGGAGTATTTAAGGTAATATTTCCTTATCATTGTTCTTTTAAGTGTATTTTATCTATTTATTCTTTCTTAGTTTGTAATGTATGTTCAATATTTTGTGATATAGGAATTTGACGATATGTCAAGTGATGAATTTAGCAACTCTATGCAAAAATCTCAATTCAAGCTCTACTTAGATGAGCCAAAGATAGCTCAGAATATAAAGTTAGACGTCCTAGATTTTTAAAAATCTAATCAATTCTGTTACCCAAAACTTGTTACTATGGCTCGTGACATCTTGAATATTCATGTTTCTACTATTGCTTCTGAAGTTTTATTTAGTGTAAGGGGCCTTGTGCTTAACCAATATCATACCTCACTTAAACCTGACACAGTGGAGGCAATTACATGCTTCTAATACTGGATACATGGAGACACTAGTTAAATTATAATCTCATTTTTTTCTTTCCAAAATTTAATATTTTTATTAGTTTGCCTATGCTAATTTCATTATTTTGTTTGATTATTTGATGTAGATAAATTTGAAGATGACTTGAATGATGTTACTCAAGATGTCTTTAAGATGAGCATAAATGAAGAAGAGTCATCCTCAACAACTTGCTTAAATTCTGTTGGAGTTTGAAGTTGTAACTTATTACGTGATGAGCCTTATGTTTGTCATATGTCATGTGTGCTGGTATGTTGAGACTTATATTTATTTATGTTATGAACTCATATGTGTGCTTCCTACTTTGGTTAGATTTTGAAACTATGTTATATCATTGCTCATATGCATGTTGAAATTTTATTTTTATATTTGTTTAGATTATTGAGACTAAATTATATTATGTGTGTTTGAAACTTTAGACTATATTTTTTATTTGATTGTTTATATATCTTGTGGTCTTGTTGGTTCTATTATATTGGAAATAGAAATTATGTTAATTCGGTTTTACTGAAAATCTGAAGTAGGTTAATTAAGTTGTATCAAGTTATATTGGAAATGTGAGAATAGGTCAACTTATTAAGCTTAATAGGTTAATAATTGTGACAGGTTAACCTATATAAGACCTAATTAGCTTTAATAGGTTATTTGATTTATTTAATATGTTAGATGGTCAAAAGGTTAATATAGGCTATATATGACCTAAATATGACTTGTGTTAATATCCTGTTAAATGTGTCGTATCACGGATGACTTGCTAATTTAGCAGGTCGTGTACGAGTTTATAAATTTGTAAAATTGAATTAATAATGTATAATCGTGTTAAATTAGAAATAATTGTATCAATTTTAAATAATCATATCAAACATGTCATAATATGATACATGATATATTTATTAAATGAATTATCCATATCGTGTTGTGTTATATATATATTATTAATTTTTTTTTTTTGTTGGAGTTTAAGGTCTTATTTATTAATTGTATCATGTATAGTACTCGCGAGTAGTAATTTGTTCAGCGTGAGACATGACATATACAATTAATAGGAACGAAGCAATAACTATGACAAACAAGCACGGTCAAAATATTGCTAAGATTTTCCTTTCCAAAACAAAATATTGGCAAGATTTTTTAACCATCATTCTAATTTTAAAATTTACAAACAAAAATAAATTAAATTAAATTAACTGTTTAAATATAAAACTTAAAGATATAAACAGCGCATGAAGGGAAATTATATGTCTCCTACTCTCTGTTCAGAAATCCCGATAACATCTTATTTAAATGAAGTCGAAAATTCGGTAAGGCCTCAGCATCAGTCTGACTGTGCAGGTTACATCTGTAGCTATACATATAAATAAAAAACGCAACTCAAAACCCACCAAATCTTAGTCAGATTTATCTGTTGTAAGTTTGTAAGCATAGTTTTATGGTCATTTAATATTTTCTTTTCCTTAATTTTTTGATTTCCATATAATATATTTAAAAATAATTTTTTTTAAAAAAAAGCATAGTTACCGTCCAATCTAACTAATGTAACTGTTGGTTGGTATCTATTATCCCAAATTGACCGACAGAGGCTACTTTTGATTTGGCTTCAGGATTGTTTGGGTTGGTCAGGCTATAAATTTTTCTGCGCACCCCTAAATTTATTAGAAAAGATATTTTGCTATTAAAAAATAGAGAATTTGTACAATAACAAGTATTGCAGGAAGTGATTCCACAAAACATACCGAGTCTATATTGCAATCCTAAATTTTGTTGATATTCCCAATTTTATTAATATAAAATCTGAGCATTCTAACTTTCCAATTTCTCTTATCAAAGCTGTAACTTTTAACACCTCATCTTTCAGTTAGTTTTTGATTTATTCTCTTCCTTTTCAAATGATTTCCGTTGTATTTATCTTTGATTCAAACCCACTTTGTCAGTTCTTTTTCAATTTCTTTTCTCCCTCCTAGAAAGGATGTCCTCTTAATTTTGGATCTCTCAAGTTTGGGTGTTTTGTTTAAATTATCCTGGTAATTTCCGTGTCCAGTTCCCAAAAAAGAGTAGACAAACGATATGAAGTGGAAGAGGACAAAGTCCTAAACATTATTTTTATTAACTCAGTTAAAAGATATTATTAGTTACTAATTAAATGATGTGTCATTTTATTGGATAGACAGGGCTTAGCGCACAGTTTCGATATTTAGTGGATGGATCGAAACTAATGTGGACGTATATCATCAGTCCATATCTGTCATATGGAATAAGCATGTGTGATGAATCATGAATTCAACCGAAATCCTGATCGTTCGGGAAAAAAAAAATAATAAATGCATACGATTGGTGGTAAGTAGTAATGATTTTTGTACCAAATTTATTGGGACCATTTAGAAAAAACGGGGACCAGTTTTAAATGTATTCACCTAAATTGGTTAAGTCATCACCGGACTTGAGTAGGTAGGTACCATTGCTTAATTAATAAATATTATCTCTTTTTACCGATCGAGCCAATTTAGCAACATCTCTTCATTCTCGAAAAGTGAAGTCACAGTTTAACACTAGCGTATCTATCCCTTGTGTCCAAAGGACTAAGAAAAACAAAACAAAACAAAGTGATTAACAACAAAATTCAGTTTGGCTTACATCAAACAACTTGCTTGGTATCAATACCAATATCTTATTTTGTTCTTGTTTTTATAAGTGAAAAGGACTAGAGACTTTGTTTCGCGTAATATCATGAGAAAATCTCTTCATTTCACTTTTAATACAAAATAACTAAAACAAGAAAATAATTCATCACTGACACTGACTCTGACTCTCATTGCAAAAAGCAAATGATTCCAATGAAAAATGTGGCCCACCAGGCTATCCAAAGATTTGCATGAAGAACCACCCATCTTGTTTCAAGCAATCAATTGCCTTCTCTTTCAACTTTGAGACTCTACATCTAATCTCCTCACCTTCTTTCTCCTTCATCAATTTTCTAATGCTTCTCTCTATCTCTCCTCTCTCCAAAATCCCATTCTCCAATTGAACTCCAACCTTCAAAACATGGCTCACATATCTAGCATTCAACTTTTGATCAGAGAAACAAGGCATACAAATCATAGGCACTCCTTCACAAACACTCTCCAATGTGGAATTCCAACCATTGTGAGTCCAAAATGCTCCAACAGCTAAATGGGCCAACACTTCTTGTTGTGGGGCCCATTTCACTATGTGTCCACGTCCACCCAAGTTCTCTAGAAACCCTTTTGGTACGCGTTCGAGCCACTCCGAGCCATGGACCGAACCGGGTCTAACCACCCACAAGAAGGGCTGCTCACTGTTGGCTAGATCCCAAGCTATCTCCAAAAACTCGGCCTCGCTTAAAGCAGCAATGCCACCAAAGCTCACATAAACAACTGACTATTTGGGCTGAGTGTTGAGCCAAGAGACTGAGCTCTGATCTTCGGTTAACAAGCTACATGCGGAAGAGGCCAAGTTATTGTATTTGTGAAATGGGCCGATTGGAACATTGGAATAGAGAGCAGTTGGGTTAATGAGACCAGCGCTGATTGTTCAAGGTCTTCAAATGTGTTCCAAATGAGCCCTGAGGAGGCCTTGGTCTCACTTACCAACTTGTTCACTAGCTCATAAAATTTATCTGGCTTTGAAGTTTTTTACTACCGGGAGGTCTTTAAGTTTCAGAGGTGGAAGTTCTATCACTAGCTCCTCTAATCGGGAATCTAATATAATACCAAGATCGAAGAACAATCAGTACTAAAATTGCATCTCAATTGTCAAATTAATTAATGTTACTATAGGTGTGACAAAGAACATACCATAAAAATTATTAAAGCCTAGTTTAAAACATATATATTTTTCAAATAACAACTATTCCATATTCCGCAAGATTTAGTTTCTTACTCATATAATCAAGAATAGTAATCATTTTAAATTAGGAAGGCAACTATCTGAACAAAATTTTAATGATAATGGTACACACCAAACAAGCTAGCAGTAATTAGGGCATAGTAGAGAGCGTATATACCTTGTATTGGCAGATAACCTCTTTCCAGCAAAATTGGAAAAGCAGCAAAAACGACAAAAGAAGAGGCACCTCCAGTTCTCAAAACGACCCTCGGAAGCTTAAGGCTATCGGCAACAGCTTGAGTAAAGTGAAATATAGCGTCGGAGATCAAGCAAGCTATAGGCTCCTCGGAAGCATCGGAGACCATCTTAGCCAAGCACTCCGTAAAGGGTTCAGCGCATTTGATGTTGAGAAGCAAAAGGAGCGAAACAAGGTCGTTGGTGGAAGCCTCGGTCTCTGATAAACCATCGGGGATAGAGTGGAAGGTGAAGTGAGGGTAGTTTGAAGGGTTGGGAGAGTTGAAGTTTGTGTGGATAAGAGTGATTGAGAAGCCTTTGGAATGTAGAATGTTGGCCAGCTCAAGCATAGGGTTTATGTGACCTTGTAATGGTAGAGGGAAGAGTACCACTCTCCGGCCTTTCCTTTGGCCCATTATTGTTTCAGTCTCAACTCTAAAACCTTTAGACTAACCTTACGAGCTATCTACTATGAGCATGTAATGCTATTTAATTATACTAAGAGCATATCCGGTGGACATGCTAAATATATTAAATATCGTGTTAATACAAAATTTTACTATTCGGTGAGGAAGTTAATATTCAAAGATTTACTATATTTGGCATAATTTTTAGTATATATAACTTATTTTGCCAAATATAATACAAAAAATAATATATATTAAATTTTAACATGTGACACTATTTATAATATTATCTTTATTGTAAATGTAAAGCATATATATATTTCACAATATTATCAAAATTAAATATACTTACATAATAGTTTTTATTAAATTTTATTTACAAATTTATCTTTCTAAATTGCAAGCAATTAGAATCAATAGGATAGAATTTTATTTATAATTTTTTTGCATCGACTAGTTTTTTCATTTATGTAGAATATGTGTAATTCTAAATTAATTGATGAAGTTAAATTTTATAATAAGTAATTGGATAATAAAATAATAAGAATTAATAGTAGAAAGAAAAAAAAAATTATGCAGAAACTTAATATTTAAAATTAAAAAAATAGCTCTTATAACTTGTATATATTGGAGCAAAATTCAAAAAATACATCCTAAATTTCACGTCATATTAATTAAATTTAGATTGGCACACTATTTTTTAACATAATACATTAGAGATAGTCTAATGCTATAATTTAACGTACAGCACAAACGTCCTCCTCCAAGCAACCCTATTTATCTTACTACTATATTTTACATATGTTATACTTAGTTTTAAATGTAGCGTAATTTTATAAATTTAAAGTATTAAATTCATGTTTTCCAATACTCTATCAATTACTTAGATTTTTTTAAAATGCTCAATCAATAAACTTTTTTAATACTCAACCAATTACAAAATTAACTGATTAGTTATTAAATATAAAATTAAAAGTAGCATTTTAAATCTGATTATACATTGGAGTTAAAAAAAAATGCAAATAGTAAAAATATAAATTTTGTATCAAATGTTCTATATTTATGTTTTTTGTCAAGTAAAACATTAGCAATAATATTTGCATTCGAAAGGGTCTAATAACGCATGTTTGTGAACATAATATTATATCAGAAATTATATTACGATTAATTTACAAATCTGATGATGGTATCCAAATATATACTCGAATTTGTTTCTTTTTTTACTTAATCCAGAAATAAAATGATTGTTATGTGTGCGTATAGTATTGAAATTCTTATATTATAGGATGCTGTATATAAAATACAGATTTGTGTGTGGTAAAATGTCTCTTGATTATAGCGAAATGTAAAAAAGACCAACTAATTAAGATTAGTAATTAGTTAATCATGTACTCGGAAAATAATAAAATAATAACTCACTTTCTTTGTATTATCTGCACGTGTTTGTGCAGCTAGATGCCCTCGATTCTAGTTCTACACACTCTTCTATTACCTTTGCTAGCAAAAGGGAGAACCAAGTCCAAACTTGGTTACGAATTAAAAAGGAGCTAATGGACAAAACGAATAAATCGATAATTGTCTACTGAAAAGAACGAGACTCAACTCTTCAAGCTAAAAAGTACGACAATATCTTAATCTTGTGTGGCTCCAGTCAATATTTCCATTTCAGCAATAAATATTGCTTTGCATGATGATGAGAAGGTACCATTATTATGGCAAAGTATTAGAGGTGGGAATTTTGATTCGAGAAGCTATTGAAATGTGGATCATGCATGTAGCTTTCTCTTCTTAATAAGGTTCCCCCTCCCTGGCGCTCCCCTCTTAGAATCTCAATTATTGTTTCTTTTTTAATAATAATAACAATAATAATAATAGAAGAAGAATGCTTTACACATAAGCCCATATATACGTATCTGAGTAGACAACTGAAATGTTGACGAAAATCAAACGGTCCCTAGCTATTCGTTTTAAATTAATTTACGATTAATATGACTACTGTTACATGTAAACGAAAATATACTAGCATTTCATTTAACAAAAAAAAAGGCGAAAATTAACATTATTAGCTAGGTTATGTTTCCTCTAAACTAATTAATTTCACAAATAAAATTAAATACATTATTGCTTAATTTTCCCTAAAAAAATCCTAAACCTTTGATTGATATAGCCTCTAAATTGTTAATAGAAGTCAGTCACCAATTTTTTTTTTTTTTTGACAGTGTTAATTAGTCTCGAAACCAAAACAAGATTTCATTCTATTATGTTTATTCCCTTTTTTTCAATTATCAACTTGATATGATGAAGTATTTCTAGTTAAACCCCAATTATATGTTTGAAGAAAGATGAGAAAGAATTGACATATAAGAACGTTTCCAAATATTGAATTCTCAATATAAGTACTAACGAATAAGAGATCAAAGTTTAGGATCGTAATGAAACTCACGATTTACTCAAGTATATTTAATTTACTATATATTCCCTTAAGCTTAATTGGCTTGGCAAGCGTGTTTTACTTTTTTTTTAAAAAAAAAATAAAATGAAAAACAGTGAAGAATTTGTCCATTATTTGAAGAAGATTTCCAAATTCCACTATTCAATTTACTTATAAAAAAGGAATATTTTATCAAGAAGAGTTTAATCTTGTTAAATAAAAGTTGACAATGTTGAAAATAAACTTGTTTAAACCCATAAGAAGTATTCTAGACCCATCAATATGAGGCCCAATAAGTTAGAGTTAGTCCTAGTACAAAGATCATAAAAGAAGAAATCCAAGTCTAAATTGAAGAAGTCTTCTACCTAGAATCTTCTAATATTAGCTAGATATTAGTTTTTTGCATCATTTGATTACTTAGATTATTATTAGAAGTATGTAGAAGAAAATGTGTGATTTAAGGATTTTTATAATTGTTTATCTGTGTAGTTCTTATTGTTTCTCATATAATATAAATACCTCTCCCCATTTGAGTTCTAAGCATCAAGTAAGAAGCAAAGCTTCTAAGAGTAAAAAGAAGAGAGAAAGAAGTATAGCTTCTAGTGAATGAGTAAGCTTGAAAAATGAAGTTGAGAATTTTCTCTTATAAAAATATTTGAGTAAGTAATAAAGCTTGTTTTATTTCCAACAAAGTAGTATCAGAGCGAGGTTATGAGTTCTCTTGAAATTCTAAGTATGCTCTGTGGTTGCAGCCTTAACTGATCTTCCACATCAGAAAAGAATTCTTGAGATTGAGAGCATTATCCATTTATTCTAAACATACTACTATTACATTAAAATCGAAGAGCTCGACGAGACGAAGGCACTACTGCAAAAATCAACCTACTTAGAGTTCGAACGAGTCGTCGGATGTTCGCTACCATAATTGAGTCAACTCACCGAGTTAAGCTATCAGAGCCATTGACCAAGCTATCAAAGTTGTTGACCAAGTCATTGGAGCTGTTTGACCGCGTCATTGACTACACCGTCGGAGCTGTTGACCATTGATCGAGTATTGACTTTGACCGCTAACTTTGACCAAGTCAATATATTAGTCAATCTTAAGGTTTTTCGACGTTCTGGATATATCAGTGTAGTCGAAATTTCCAAAATCTCACTTTGTTAAAAGTTATGGCTACCAGCAATTTAGCATCTCTTCAAATTCCACCAATTCAAGGCAGCAATTTTGATAATTAGACTACCAAAATGAAAGTCCTCCTGGAGCACATGATTTTTGGGAAGTAGTAGAGAAAGGCTACAAAGAGCTAAGGGATGAAACAACATTATCCTCAATACAGAAGGACAGTTTAAAAGATTCAAAAAAAGAGCCAAAAAAGCTCTCTTCCTCATCTACCAGGCCTTAGATGACGATGAGTTTGAGAAAATCTCAAGTGCAATCTCTGCTAAGGAAGTATGGGACAAACTTAAATTTCATGTAAGGGAGAAGAAAAGGTTAAACAGATCCATCTTCAAACTCGAAGAGGAAAGTTTGATTTACTCTACATGACGAAGACTAAGTTAGTTTCTGACTACTTTTCAAGAGTTTTAGCCATTTCGAATCAAATGAAGAAAAATAGTGAGAAACTTGAAAATATTACGATAATGGAAAAGATTCTTCGAACATCGAAAAAACTAAAGTTTGAGAACCATGATGATATGTAATACAAGCTCACTAGGAAAAAAAAAAAAAAAGAAGCCAAATTTCAAGGAAGCATCTCAAGACACAACTCACAGAGAAAGAAGATAGCCAATAGAGCGAAAGAAGTCAACGTGGTCGTGGTAGAGGACAAGCCTAAGGACAAGGACGTGGTATGAGTCGAGGTCATGGACGAGGTTGAAATTCCAACAACAACCACAATTATCATATCAACAATTTCGAAAGAGGAGAAAACTCTACAAGAGATTGTGGTAGAGGTCGAATAAACCCAGGGCATGAGAAGTCTCAAGTTGAATGTTTCAATTGTCACAAATTTGGCCATTATGCTTGAGAATGTAGAACACCTAATAGCAGAATTGAAGAGAAAGTCAATCAAGAGAAGTCCATCAAGATATTATTACTCTACTTTCCTCACAAACATCATTCATTCATGAAGATTCACCTCCATCTTTCTTAATTGAGATACATAAAGAACGTATAATAAGTCTTGAAGATCTATATGAGTTGACTGATAGACTCGAAAATCTCACCTTATTTTGCATATTTGCTGATTGTGAACTACTGAACTTCTAAGAGACTGTACAAGATAAAAAGTAGAGGAATGTGATGGATGAAGAAGTCAAAGCCATAGAGAAGAATGGCACTTGAGAACTATCTACTCTTCCCAAAGGTCATAAAGCTATCGGTGTAAAATGAATATACAAGGTGAAAAAGAATACCAATAGAGAAGTAGAAAGATAACAAGTAAGGCTAGTTGCGAAAGGCTATAATCAAAGAGTCGGCATTGGCTACGACGAGGTATTCGCTCCCGTTACACGATTGGAAACTATAAGACTAATTATTTCTCTTGCTGCTCAGAACAAATGGAAGATTTATCATATGGATGTAAAGTCTGTATTTCTGAATAGAATTCTTGAAGAAGAAATTAAATCGAACTACCATTGTGTTATGAGGTGAAAGGGCATGAAAATAAGATTTTGAAGCTAAAAAAGACTCTTTACAGTCTAAAGTAAGCACCAAGAGCATGGAACAACCGAATTGATAAATATTTCCAAGAGAATGGATTCATTAAGTGCCCTTATGAACATGCTCTCTATGTTAAAACTAAAGATCGAAACATTCTGGTCTTATGCTTGTACGTAGATGATCTCATATTCACTAAAAGTAATCCAAGGATGTTCAACAAATTTAAGAGAGTAATGACACATGAGTTTGAAATGACAGACATCGGACTTATGGCGTACTACCTTGGCATAGAAGTCAAGCAAATCGAAGAAGACATTTTTATCTCTCAGGAAAGCTATACAAAGGAGATCCTAAAGAAGTTCAATTTGGATGATTGTAAGCCGATAAGTACACTGGTTAAGTGCAGAATAAAATTATTCAAAGATGATGAAGCAGAAAAGGTGGATCCAACGCTTTTCAAGAGCCTTGTTAGATGCTTTTAGTATTAGATATGTACAAGGCCCAACATTGTTTATGCAACTGGACTAGTGAGTTGTTACATGGAAACTCCAATAACTATTCACTTCAAAGCTGCAAAGAGAATTCTCCGTTACCTAAAAGATACGATCAATATTAGCTTGTTCTATTCAGTTTCCAATGATTGCAAACTCGTTAGTTATAGTGATAGTGATTAGGCTGAAGATACTGATGATCAAAAAAGTATAACTGATTTTGTGTTTTTCATGGGAGAAACTGCATTCACCTGAGTATCCAAGAACCGATTGTCACTCTTTCAACATGCGAAGCTGAGTACGTAGCTGCTATATCATGTGTTAGTCATACAATCTGGCTAAAAATGTTGTTGAAAAAGTTAAACATGCCTCAAAAGGAGCTAATAGAGATCTGTATCGATAATAAGTCAACAATAATTTTGGCTAAAAATCCAGTCTTTCATGACCGAAGCAAGCATATCGACACTCGCTATCATTACATAAGAGAATATATTGCAAATAAAGAAGTACAATTAGAGTATGTGAGATCACATGATCAAATTACTGATATTTTCACCAAGTCTCTCAAGTTTGAAGACTTTGCATGATATTATAAAACAAGTTTAAGGGGGATATTGAAAATAAACTTATTTAAGCTCATAAGAAGTGTTCTAGGCCTATTAACATGAGGCCCAATAAGTTGAAGTTAGCTCAAGTATAAAGATTATAAAAGAAGAAATCCAAATCCAAATTGAGGAAGCCTTCCACCTTGAATCTTCTAGTGTTAGCTAGACATTAGTTTTTTGCATCATTTGATTACTTAGATTATTATTAGAAGTATGTAGAAGAAAATATGTGTGGCTTAAGGATTTTTGTAATTGTTTATTTGTGTGGTTCTCATTATTTCTCATGTAATATAAATACCTCTTCCCATTTGAGTTCTAAGCATCAAATAAGAAGCGAACCTTCTAAGAGTGAAGAAAAGAAAGAAAGAAATATAATTTCTAGTGAATGAGTGAGCTTAAAAAGTGAAATTGTGAATTTTCTCTTATAAAAATATTTGAGTGATTGATAAATCTTGTTTTATTCCAACAGACAGAAAATAATGTGGCCGTATACACCTTATATTTGTATATGTGAGATCAGGCCGACTCTATCGAATGAGGGGCCTTAGGCAAAAAAATTACGCAAAAACTTTACAAGTCTAACGAGGGAAAGAAAATTAATTGTTTTAAATAAAATCTCTATTTAATTTTATTATCCTAGTAAAATTTTGTGTCTATTTCTTTCTTGAAATTAGCCATTTCTATTTTTTCCTTAAAAAGAAAATACAAATTTTATTTTAAAAAATGAATCTTTTGTACAAGACTATACTAAAGAAATAATGGATTATGCCTTTTCTTTTTAAGGAAAAAATGTGAGGACATTTGAACCTTAAACTTCAAGGTTAGAAGTGATTGTTATTACCAATTAGGCAAGTCCTAAACCACTATTGAATTAAATGTGATAGGAGTTTTATTAACTAGAGTTTTTAATAGCCTATAATTTCAATTTAGTCTAACAGATTATATTGTTAAAAATAATTACATCAACTACAGTTAATCTTTCTTTAATAAATAAAGCCCCATAGCAATGTTAAAATGGTACTCGCTTGAAAATTTTAAAATAATTAATCTATAACTATATTTATTTCGAGTTATATATATATATATATATATATGTACGTAGGTATAAATATATGTTTAGGCTTTCAAAATAAATGTTTTTCAGAAATTAAAAATTTTACAAATAAACTTGGTACATACACTCTTATTTATATATCAAGCAAGTAGTAAGGTCTGATTCTAAAAGTACATATGAACTTGATCTACGTGTAAGTAATTTTGTAATTAATTTTTTTTATTTATGTGTAGGTATTTTTTTTAATCATTAGGTCATCATTGATCTAAGGATTATAATGAGCTGTATAAAAAGAAATATATCATTAATATTATTTCTCTTTTATTTTTTACTATAAAAAAAATATACATAATAAATTTTTATTAGTTAAATTAATACTTGTGCATTGATAAAAAAAATATTAATGCCCAAATATATATTTAAGATCTAATGAAATATATCTAAGATATAATATATTAAATAAAAAATAGGCCACCGACTCCAGGGGCGCTAGGCGAGTGTATATATGGAGAAAAATCTAATAAAAAGTTAAGGATCTGTCTATTAAATGCCAAAGAACAATCAGAGATCTATATAGCAAAGTCAAAGATTTGTAGTAAGATTAGTATAACCATTGTCAACATTATCCCTCGAGTTAGTGCATAGATATTACATATGCTCAATTTGTCTAAAAATTTTGAGACTGCTTTAGTGAGGATGTCAGACAGCTGATTCTCTGATCAAATTTTAGGCAAATCCACAATCTTTCAATAAAAAATCTATTCATCTCAACATACTTTGTACGATCATGTTGCATTGAATTATGTGCAATATCACATGTTGCTTTATTATCACAAAATAGTCGGATTGGTTATCTTATTAGATGAACTAAATCCTGCAAGAGGAATCTTAACCATAGTGCCTCACAAAATCTTGTTAGCCCAAGATTAACTACCCAAGAAGATGATGAATTAGGTTTTAAGCTATGTAAAACTATAGACCAGTATTTTGAAACTTTAAGGCTAAAAGAACAATAATACCAAATATACAACAATAATACAAAATCAATTAAGCACAAATAAATATCAAACTAATCAATCAAATAGTTTGCAATAAAGTAAAGAGTTTAAGGCTAGAGAAAATACAAACTTGATTTTTACAAAGTTTAACAAACACGATGATTTACCTACGTCCCCGTCTCTCAGAAGCTTGCTTTACGTTTCCATTACTCGGATCAAGATTTTAGGCTTGACTGACTTTTTTACAAATAGATTGAATTCTTCTTAGTCTCACTCATGCCTTTATAATAATCTTAACTCTAGGTCTATTACGCCTAACCACATATTGTTTTAACTCCAGTGACAACCTCACCTATATAGATTATTTAGACAATGGTGTCAATCTCACCAATTCATGGATTGTGTAGACTCTGGTGATAACCTCACCTACATTTAGGTTATTTAAACTCTGGTGATAATCTCATCTAAAATGGGCATTTGTGAATCTGGTGTCAATTTTACCTCATAATTATAATTTGGTTTTTGTTGAATCTCTTAATTAGAATTTCTTTCTATTGAAAGTTTTTGATACAAAATAAGCTTAGAGAGAATAGAAGTAAACACAAGATATGATCTAGTTTGGTTCAAATGATTTGAAAGATAGCTCAATGTAGAAATAAGCTTTTGTACTTTGACAGTAGTTGGATAACAATTTAGGTTCGTACAAAGTCTTTTACAAGTCTCAAAATAGTATCTATTTATAAGTTTGTATGAAAACTAGCTATTTATAACTGTTAGACACGTTTTCTGCCATTTTTGTTAGATTGGAAGTGGGTTTTTGGTAAACCGAAAATACTACCCGTTGGTAGTGCAGTTCTAACCGTCAAATTTAAAAATTGCTGAAAAAAGTCACAGAATCGGTAGACTGAAATTGATTTTACATAGACCAAAATTCCAAAGAGCAAATTTCAATTTTATTTCAAGCGTCTTTCGATTCTTTTCAAAATTATGAATTCTTAAATTGATTTTTATGAAATATGGATACTATTGAAATTCATAAATCAATTTCAAAAATAATATAATATAAATTTTCAAACTTTAATTGAAGATAAATTATTTTGACTGTATTGATTTGAAAAATTTTATTTTTAGAAAAATTTGAGCCATTAAGATTATATTATATGTAAACATATATTCAAAAAGAATAACTAAATATTTAACTTTTGCTAGTTTAAGTCTTGTATTCTTGATCTTTGTCTTCAAACTTTTTTTTATAATCCATCTTGAATATCTTGTGATATTTTCCATTTAAATTGCTATACACTCAAATAGATCATTAGTACCAAATCAAATGTTTGTTATTTTCAAAATAAGAATGAGTAAGATTGAAACCTTAATTTCTCAACAAGTCTATGTATCATATATCTAAATTCCGCTTTTGCACTTGAGCGAGCCACAATATTCTATTTCTTGCTTCTCTATGTCACAAGACTACCTCCTACAAAGGTAAAGTAGCCTGAAGTAGCCTAAAATAGCCTGTATATTCATCTATGCTTTGATAATCTATGTTTTTGGTGAAAAAAAATTTCTTTTCCTGAAGTCGATTTCAGATACCTCAAAATATATGTGACCGTATTCGTGTGTTACTCTCCAAGATTATGCATGAATTGGCTGGCGCCACTCAGTGCATAAGCCAAGTCTTGCCTTGTAAGGGATAAGTACATCAATCTCCCTACAAGTCTTTGGTATCTTTTTTGATCAGCTGGTACTTGGTTGAACTTAACATATAACTTTAGACCTTCTTCTACTAGTGTATCAATTAGTTGACATACTGACATATTAGTCTTTTATAATAGATCTACGACATACTTTCTTTGGGATATAAATATTCCTTTATTAGATCAGGATACTTCAATTCTAAGAAAATATTGTATAGGACTTAGATCTTTCATTTCAAATTCTTTGGACAAGTATTTTTGTAAAGCCTTCATTTCTTTAGGATCTTTCTTTCTATCATATCATCCATATATACGATAAGTGCAGTAATCTTACCCTACCGTTTTTTAAAGAAAAAAATATGATCTGAATTACTCTGATGGTAGTCAAAGTCTATCATAGACTTTGTGAATCATATATACCATGCTCTTAAAAATTGCTTTAATTTATACAGTGATTTCTTTAGTCTACATATGTTTCGATCGTACTTTTCGGATATCATACACCTTGGTAAGAGATTTATGTAGACTTTTTCAGATAATTTTCTATGTAGAAAAGCGTTCTTCACATCAAATTATTGTAATGGCCAATCTAAGTATACAGCTAAAGATAGCAAGACATTAACTGTGTTAATTTTGGCCACATGTGCAAATGTCTCTGTGTAATTAGTTCCATAAGTTTAAGTGTATCCCTTTGCTACTAGTCTCATTTTAAAGCATTCTATTATGCCATCAACTTTGTACTTCACAGTGTAGATCTATCGACATCCAACTAGTTTCTAACCTGGTGGAAGATCAACAAGTTCTTATATTTCATTTTTTCGAAAAAAATTTTAAGTGAAAATAATAATTATTAAAAATAAAAAGAGTTTCAATTATTCAATATAATTTTAGAAAAATAATGATAAAATTTTTAAAAAAATTCTCACTTTCTTCTTCTTTTTTTATTCAAAAGTTTAAATTATTCAACAATATAAATTTTGAGAGAGAGAGAGAGAGAGAAATATTTGAAAAAAAAAATCATTTTTTTTCGTGTTTTAATCATTTTAAGTGAAAATAATAATTAGTGAAACTAAAATGAATTTAAATTATTAAAACAATTAAATGTTAAAAAGAAAAAGGAACAAATTTTATTTTTAATATATTTTATGAGCTTAAAAGGTAAAATTGTCTTTTTCAACAACCTAAAATTCTAATTTTGACTAAATGTATGAGCATGGTTTCAAACCATTTGATAAAAAAATACTAATTGAATGTCTAATTTAATATAATGAAAAAGTATGAGTTTTTTTTTTAATAAAATACTAAAGGTGGTAGTTTTTTTTTTAGATATCACTTAAAACATATATCAATTATAGATTATATTTCTTGAATTGTATGTCAAAAGAATCAATACCCTGATAAGTTAGACAATAATCCTAAAGTCCTCCCCGATCCTAAATTCCTCCCGCCGTTTTAACTGGGCTCATGGGCTGCCTCCATGTCTCTCAGCCCACAGCTTTAAAAGAACCAGCAGAACCCAATAAGAAACGATCAAAATATTTCAGGACAAAAATACCCCTACTCTAAGGACCGAAATGTCACAATAGCCCTTGAAAATTCGAGAAGCCTCGGCCCTCCGCTCCCCACCTCCGGCTGAGACTCTTCTAGACCCCTCTTCACTCACCCAGTCCCAGATCCTTCTCCATATATCGTCTTCCCCACCAAAAATCCACAAGCAAAATTACGAAACTGCCCTCGTCTTCGCCACTATAAAATAACCCTCTCCCCCGACCTTCCAAACCAGTCTCGTCTTTTCTCGAATCGATCAAAACAGGTCAGCTATTGATACAAAATCTCAAAGCCTGAATCCCCCCAAAACCCAGGAAAGGAAATGTCTCTGGTTCCCAGCTTCTTCCGCGGCCGGAGGACCAACGTCTTCGACCCACTCTCTCTGGACGTGTGGGACCCATTCCAGGACTTCCAGTTCCCCTCCCTCGTCCCGAGATCGGAGCTCGGCGGCGAGACGGCGTCGTTCGCGAGCGCCCGAATCGACTGGAAGGAGACCCCAGAGGCGCACGTGTTCAAGGCGGACGTGCCGGGGCTGAAGAAGNGGTGCTCCAGATCAGCGGCGAGAGGAGCAAGGAGAAGGAGGAGAAGAGCGACACGTGGCACCGCGTGGAGCGGAGCAGCGGGATGTTCTCGCGGCGGTTCAGGCTGCCGGAGGACGCCAAGGTGGACGAGGTCAGGGCCAGCATGGAGAATGGAGTGCTGACCGTGACGGTGCCCAAGGCGGAGGTCAATAAGCGCGACGTCAAGGCCATTGACATCACCTCCTCCTCCTCTGGTTGAACGCGTTAGCTACACGCGCTGGGGGAAGAGGCTGGCTTTTGCGGCTCTCAGTTTGCTTGGTCATTATGTATATTAACGAGTGGCTTTTATAATAATAATAATAATAATAATTGTAATAGAGTGCAAGGAAATGTGTGTTTACTGTTTAGATTGAAGTGGTGTGCAAGTGTGATGTACATGTTTTCATTAGCAAAATAATGTGAATATCTTTCGCTTTAAAATTTCTTCTTCTTTTGTTGTGTCTCTTACATGATGTTTGATGTGTCCCTTCGCAAGTGTTTTTAGTTCAATATTGGATGTTTCATTCTACCGAAACCTTCTTTAGCAAAATAGTCTCATTCTATTCAGGATGATGGATAATGGGTTATGGGCTTTATGGCGAGTTGAGTGAGCTGAAACAGGCTTCTCATTTTGGTTGAGACTTTGAGAAGACTATGAGTATCTCTGTGGTTGCTTAATCTATTCTTGCAAAAGTCGGCCTAATTATGCATTTGGTAATAGTACACACCGTTTCAAGTGTAACAACACTAATCAAGGACAACCTAGTGAAATTGACGAAATGAAAGTAGCAAAAGCAACCTCCTATGGTCTGTATGCATATGCAACCCAAGCTCTCGGGTTCTCGCTCTCCTAAAAGAGTTACTCTGATCCTATTTGATGCAAGTGGCAATTCTTCTCTTTAGCCTTTTTGTAGTTACAAGTGTCCGTTTTGAAATTCTACTTGGGCCTAGGCTCTAAGCCCATTTTAACCAGTTGAGAAATATGTTAAGCATGGGGCTTCGGGCCCATACACTAAAATTATAGGGTGGTTTAGTATGACAAAATAAAATAAATAAAACAATCGGACGAAGTTTCTACACCTAAGGGGGCAACAACGGCCTCTTTCTGATAAAATGATCGTAAATTTATCAAAAGTAAACACTCAACATCATTATCTAAATTTATCTAAATACTCTAATTAAAATGCCCATATCTTCTTCTCTTAAAGGCAGGCTACTCTAAGCTTCTTTATAGGCTTCATTCATAAATTGGAGTATGCGAGAGTGAGTTATCGTAGTCAAATCTGGGTATTTAGAACTCAGGTCTGGTTTTGAACTTTTATCAAGTTTTTTCGACTATGTATAAGTCTGTTTTCTACCCAGGATGAAAATTTTCAACCGAGGTTAGAATTTTACTAGATGATAGGGGTGATTTTAGATCTCTAATTATTTTTCATTAGAAAAATGTATATTTTTGTAAATGAGTTATAATTTGTTCGATAATTCTTTTAAAGTATGATTGAAATTGACAATACCCCAAATCAAATCGGATGAACTAGAAAAATGCAGTAACCTAACCAACCATAGAGGTAAAATTTAAACGCAAATAAAAATGTAGAGTTCACAATTAAGTGAGAAACAAAAAAAAAAAAAAAAAACAGTACATTTTGACTGTTATTTTTTTGCTTGTAAATCTGTCGGCAATTTTTTTTTGTGAAAATCATATCTTTCCCTGTTGTTTCTTTCACTTCATAATGATTTTAGTTTTTATCAAGCTTTATATTAAAATAAAAAGGTATTTTTCCTTTCAAAATTAAACCCAAAAAAAAAAAGTTTTCATCAAGATTAGTTTTGAGTTAAAACTACCAATGTTCTAAAATGTTTAAATTAACTCATAAAAACTCCCGTTGAAATTGCTATATGGAAGAAAAAGAAAAAACATTTGGGCTCAAATTGACTTTTATGACTTGCGAAATGAATCTTTTATACCCTAAAATATATATATATAGTTGCCAATTCATTAGGTATTTTCTTTTACCTATGTATAGATATTTTTTTTAATTATTAGATCATTTTCTAATAGTTATAATGATGTGTCGTAAGATTAGTACAATTATTATTAGCACTCTCCCACAAATTACTGCACAGATATCACACATGCCTAATTTGTCTAAAAATTTTGAGAATACTCACTTCAAGACTACTTTAGTAAGGATGTCAGCTAACTGATTCTCTTATCAAATTTTAGGAAATTCCACAATCTTTTAATCTAACTTAATAAAAAATATGTTCATCTCAACATACTTTGTATGATCATATTGCATTGGATTATATGCAATATCATATGCTACTTTATTGTCATAAAATAGTCAGATTAGTTACCTAATTAGATAACCTAAATCTTGCAAGAGGAATCTTTACCATAGTGCCTCACAAAGTCTTGTTAGCCCAAGATTGACTACCCAAGAGAGCGGTGAATTAGGTTTTAAAATTGTTTAAGAAATCTTTTAATTATGTAAAACTATAGACCACTATTTTGAAACTTTAAGTCTAAAAGAATAATAATACCAAATATATAAAAATAATATAAAGTTAATTAAGCACAACAAATATCAAATAAATCAATCATATAGTTTGCAATATAGGAAAGAATGTAGGAATAGAGAAAATACAAACTTAGTTTTTATAAGGTTCAACAAACACGACGATTGGCCTACATCCCTAACTTTTGGCAACTTGCTTTGAGCTTCAATTATTCGAATCAAGATTATAGGCTGGACTGAATTTTTTACAAATGGATTGAATTCTGTCATCAATATATATAAACTAGAAAAATTACTTTGTTGCCTTGAATCTTTTATAGATACAAAATTCATCTATATATTGATCAAATTGATAAATTCTAGACAAATGCTTAAGTCTATAAATTAGATCTCTAAAGTTTCACAAACTTTACTTTCTTGACCTTTTATAATGGATCCCTTCGGTTGGTTATTATCTATAGCTATCAAGATTGCTATTTAGGAAAGCTATCTTGATGTTCATTTACTATATCTTATAATCAAGAGATACCACTGTGGGAAAGAGTATATGAATAGACTTGATCATAACAACAGAATAGACATTCTTTTTGTATAAAATTCTTTTTTAATTAACTTGTTTTGAAAGTCTTTACTTTCCCTTCTATTCCTCTTTTTCTCTTATAGATTAATTTACACTTAAAAAGTTTTACCCCTCTAAGTAGATCTATAAGATCCTAGATTTTATCAGAGTACATAGACTCTAATGTGGATTCTATTGCTTTTTGCCAGAAATCTATACCAACATCATTTATTGTCTTTTTATAGATAAAGTAATCAGATTCTAGGTTATAGGACTATCCTATTCCCAAATATCTATCATATTGTCTCACAATCCTCCCATTACAATAAGAGTTCAATATATGTTCATTTTCCATTGATTTATCATTCCAAAATGGTTGTTCTATTCTATATTTTATAAATAGGCTGATTACATCATCAGTTATTTCTTAAGGAAATAACTTACTTTAGGGTTAAATACTTCATATAGTTCTCCCAAGTAAGAGATATTTGTTCTTACAAAAACTTTCTTACTTAAATACTATAAAAGTAACACCCTTCTATTTCTTTTGGGTTTCCTATAAACAAATACAATTCAGGTTGTTATTTCAATTTAGTCATTTTTCGTTTCAGCATGTACGCTGGACAGCCACAAATATGGATATGACATAAACTAGCTTCCTTTCTATATTTCAAAATGATGTCTTAAGTATTGACTTAGATGGAACTCTGTAAGTAGGCATATCACCATCTCTAAGATGTATCCCAAAAGATTTTGTAATAATGAACAATTGAACAACAACTTAATCATAGCCAAAAGTTTTCATTATCTATGAGATATTCCTAAAAATTCTCTATAGAGGTATTCAACACTTCAATCTAATTGATAAGACTTTATACTTTTCCTAATTGCTTTTTGGTTTCCACTTTCAATTATTTGAATTTTTCGAGAGAATTCAATTAGTAGTAATATTAGGAAAACATAATAAAATTTTGAATAATCATTCATAATAATATATTCAAAACCTCATTAGACTTGATTGCTCAAAGGTCTATTAAAAATAATATGTATTTTTTAAAAACATTCTTGTACTCTTAGGTCTTTTCTAACAAAGAACCTTTTAGTTATTTTACCTTCCAGATAGGATTCGTTGGTTAGTGAATGTATGGCTTCTAACAAGTTTAGATGCATATCTTTAACCAATCTTTGGATCATATATAGGTTAATATAACCGAAGTACAAATATGTTTTATTTTTAATAATTACTTTCTTATGATTAGATTTATCATGTTCAATCTTATTATTGTTAGTATCATACAATAAGAATAATATAGGCTAAAAAAATGTCATTTTGTATAATTAAGAATATTATTCTTTCATATAGAAACTTTGACGTTAAGACAAAAAGAATAATATTGTTTCATCAAATATGAAACAAAAATCAAATTTCTCTTAAATTCTTGACCATTTTTAATATCCCAATTTATAAATTCATCAAATATGAATTTAAATATTTCTCATTTTATGTACTGACACTATAGCCATTGTAGTCTTTACTCTTAGTGAACTTACCTTGACTAAACCTTTGGTTTCTATAGAACCCTTTACAATAGACATGCAAATATAGTTAATAATTCTTGAATCCTATCCAAGATTCATTAAGTCATTCACTCAAATAAGTTAATGAAGAATAAATTATTATTACCTTCCAATCAAGTATTGTACAGGTATCTCTAAAAATTTCTTTCAATATTCCTTAGTGCTATATAGGAAACATTTTCTTTTTAGCCAAGGATTAGAAAATTCACCTTTAGCTTGATGAAGATGTTCATTAGATATCTCATTGAGATTTAGCCTGACATTGTAGTGGTCTAAATTCCTTGAATTTCATGTTATAACATATTGGACATTATATGTTAACATATATCAATGAATTATCTAAGAATTGTTCCACTATATATATGATTTATTTTTCGTCACTAGTCTCATTAGTGAATGTGGAAAAATATATAAGAGTAAAAACTTAATAACTCATCAGCTATAAGCACTGACTCTAGGTTACATTAATCCAGACAATATAGTTTAACCATACAAGTTATATGTATATGAGTACAATGGATAAAAGAATTAAAGACATCTCTACTTAAACGGAAATAAATAATCCATATAGTAGCAAATATCATGTAATGAATATTTCAAATAATTAACATAATGTAAAATACAATATATAATATGCAAGTGAAGTAGCCCTAAGACTATCACTAATATTCATGGTAATTCAACTTACCATTAATTATAAGCCTCGTACGGGAAGTTATGCAATTAACAAGTCAAACTAAAATAATTTTATTTAGAAAATAAGACAAATATCTCATATTCTATATTTCAAACTACTATTTAATTTATTCCTCTATTCTACTAACAAGAACTCCTACCGGAGGATATAAATATTTCAAGTTTTAAGCTTTCTATATAAGACCATCTCCTATGGATGATCGGCCTCATATAGTCCATCTAATATCTTATCCTAAGAAATTCATTTCCAGTACTACTCGGATAAAAACCTTCTTATGGGAACTCAATAAGATTCTGAGGCGAGGCTCATCCTAGTACATAATGAACCAACAATGGAGACCGTAGGTATCTTATACCTTCTCTTACTCAATATTTTATAATTAAGGATTTAATGATTTTACCTAGTTATCTAACTTACTTAGTAACCTAAAATTAGTTATGTAAGCATGTTCATATTTTGCATGTGAGTAGTTCTACTATCTCATATGATATGTTACTAAGATCATGTAATTAAATACTCTATATAGAATATGCATGCAACATTATTCATAAAATAATCAAGTACTGACAAAATTTAATAAAATAGAAAAGTTAATAATTATCAATCATTCTAGCATTTATTATTATTTAATAATTGAACAATCTTTTCACAAAAGATATTATTAAATAATAATTTATTTGATTAAAAGATTTAATCCAAATTAAATCTCCTTGAATATTTCAAATTCGAATTCAACTTTTGAATTATAAATTTAATTTTCTTATAATTAAAATATCTCTCACTAATTGGATTTTCAAAATTTAAAATTATCTCATAACTTTCAAATCATTACTTTAATCTCATTAAAATAAAATGTAAACTTACTATTTAAATTTAAATTGGATAATGTAGATATTTACTAATTAAAATCTTCACAAGATTTAAATTAGATGTGTAGATGATTTAATCAAATTAAATCCTATAAACATCTATTGATTTGAATTTAACTTTTAAATTTCAAATCCCAAATTAATTATCACATAATTAATATTAATTATCTAAAAGATTGAATAACATTAATCTGTTAGATTATTTTCAGATTTAAATTCAACATTTGAATTTCAAATCTTTAAATTAACTATTAGATAACTTATATGGATAATCTTTTGAAAATTTAATCTTATTAAATTTTCTATTATCTCTTGATTTAAATTCAACATTTGAATTTAAAATCATAAATTAATTATCAAATAATTAATATTGTAATATTGTCTAATTACATAGATCTAAATTTAGATTTATCTCATAATATCTTATCATCATTTTAATCACATTAAAAATAAATAGAAAGTTCAAAATTTAGCCAAATCTGAAATTATCTCATAATTTCTAATTATCTATTTAAATGTGATTAAAGTAAACTACTAACTTTAAATTCAAATTCAAATAGATTTGAATAGATAAGATAGTTTATCTAATTTTAATTTGAAATCTTCATAAGTTTTAAATTTAAATTGTTGAGGATTTAACTATCTAAATCTCTTAGAATATCTCTAAATTTCAATTCAAATCAAATCTAAATTCAAATTAACAACTAATTATCACATAAATAGATTAGGAAATATCTAATCAAAATTTGAATTTGAAAAGTTTAACTATTATCACATAATATCTAATTAATAATCTCCTATTTATTTAAATTAATTATCTCATATTTAATTTAAATAGTCATTATCTGAAAATGATAACTGAGAGGATTTGATTTCCTTAAATTGTGGGATTTTATCCGTATTTAAATTTGAAATTAAATTTATTTAAATATGTAATCCTGATCACATTTAAATAGTTATTTAAACTACCTTAAATCAAGTAATCTTATCCTTAATTTGAATTTATTTAAATTGAGGATTTTATCCTTAATTCAAATCTATGAGTAAACTAAGGATCTTATCCTTAATTTAAATTCAAATTTTTAAATTTCAAAATTAGAGAATATAGGATTTTCTGATGGAATCTTATCCTATCAGATTAGTTACCAAATTTGAATTTCAAAAATCAGATAAGGTAACTAATTCAAATTTTCTAAATTATCTCTAATTTGTAATTCAAATAAGGAAATTTAAAATAAGAAATTATCTAAAATGGATAATCTAATATCAACGACATCGGGACGCTGATCGAAATGCCGAAACGGGACGAAATGGGATCTGTCAGGAAGACAACGGCCTCAGGGCTTGTAAGTCTACATGCTTGCAAAGTGCCCACGCGGTGATCATGCAAGATGACACTCCATGGCCATGCGTGGGACAAATCCCATGCGTCCACGTGCTCACGAAATGCATATGCAGCCACCATGTAAGATGACACTTGCATAGCCACACATAGGACAAATCTCATACATCCACGTGCGGCCACCATACAAGATGGCACCTATGTGGCTCACCGAAGCAGAGCGAAGCCCGCACGGCCACCAGAGTGGGATGAAGCACGTGCGGCTAGAGGAGCAAGATAACATGCATGCGACTAGCGCACAGGGTGCTACATGCATGGCCACAGGAGCGGGGCAACACCTATGTGACTAGTGTACAGGGTGCCACCTACGCGGCCATGGGAATGGGGCAATGCCTATACGGCCAACATATGAGTGCCACCCGCATGGTTAGCATAAGGGGCTGCTCCCGCAAGGCCAACACCTGTGTGGCCCGCGAACAGGTCTTCCTGTCGTGACAACAAGGGCAGTGCACACGACTCTTAACATGTGCTGCCTCATACCATTTCTGAACCCGAAAAATCCATAACTTAACTGTTAAACAGTTTTTCTTAAAAGCTAAAATACAATTAAATATCAAACGACTTTCTACGTATAGTTTTATTAGAAATATAAAACAAAAATATATAGAAAATCAAGAACATGCTAGAATCATAATCAAAAACGAAAAGCACATGATCATAAACTCATAGTTACACCTAATTAATTGCCATTTAAACTCATTAAAATAATCAATCATCATATATAATAGAGCATACTCATAAACATGAATAAGACTAAACATAACTACAGATATCATTATGGAAATTAAAGATCATCAAATGCTAAGAGAATTAACATGAAAAAGATATGCTAGATCATCGAAAACTTTTGCTCTAGAACCAATTACTGGAAATTCTAGAAAAATGATTTTGAAAAATGATTTTACCGAAAACGATTTCCGCAATTTTGTAAACAAATCAAGAACGTAGCATAATAGATATTTTAAAATTTTTCTTGAAACTTTACAACATAAAACGTAGGATCGTTGATCTAACATAAATCAATTTATATATCTCAGTTTAGATAAAACCTAGAAGCGCTTCACAACCATTGTACATTCCTGTCTATTCTCTGGAGCCCGTTGAATAATCCGATATATAGGCTCCTTTTTTATTTCTAACGAAAAATGAGCAGACGATCCGAACGATGCTCTTTTTTCTCTTTGATTGCATGTCCCTCGGCGGCCATGAACGAACTCAGAATTGCTCTCGCGGTAGCTCGGCTCTCTCACTCTCTCTTTTTTCTCTGTGTCACACATAAAGCATAATTACTATACTATGGGTAGCGTGTGGCTACTGTACAAAGGATTAAGAGAATTGTTCTCTTAAGTATTAGAGTGATAAAAACCCTAATGGACTTATTGGGCTCAACTGACCATTCAATTAGTATTGAGCTATATATGAGCTAGACAGGGGATCTTATGAATCCAAATAGTCTTAGCTCTAATGGGTCAACTACCCACAATCATAATTAACTCTTAATTATGACTGGGCCTTGTTTATTAATATTAGGGTACTCCACTATAGGCCTAATACAGCACTCTTAGGCTAAATATCATATATCTTCTGTGAAGCTAATTAACAGTTGAATTAACTTGATCTATTTAGCATATATTATACTTGTAGATATATCCCCGATGTAATATCATACTAGTAAGGCAAAATTACCATATTATCTCTCGAGTACATATTTACCTTTGAGTTACTATTTTTCATTTAATGAATTATAATTGACTACGGTGCTTGCAACTACCCATACAAATACAGTCAAATTCACAAAATGAATACCTAGCATATGGTGTCTTATCCAAGTCTATGAAAAAACTCAAAGTGAAATTATATGCATTGTGTCTAAATCATAAAGAATGTTCTCATCAATTCACAAATCTTATCTTTGAAGATATCGGAGTTCGAACCATATAATCAAAGCTAGTCATTTAGTAAGTCAAAAAGATAAAAGTCATGAAAACAAGTCTGATAATCTCTAGGATTAAGGTAAACTTGTAATAGTACTAGATTAGTGACAAATAGAATATTGAGTTACGGCACTTAACCTCATATTCTATTTTCGCTTGGTCTAGGTCAATGCACTTATAACTTTCTTATAGCGTACTAGTTTTTTTATCTGAAGTCGGACACTTCGATAATTAGAGACTTTATCAATTCTGTTGGAATAGACAACACTGCATTCTATGGCAAAATAAAGTATTCCATCTTTTTTTATAAAACATGAACTCTCTATTTCGACATAATGAAATAAATAATTTAGTCTCCTACATGTGAACACTTCACACGAACAATTCTTTATTACTCATTATTAGTCATGGAAACTTTTAGACATTTGCAAAATAGAAAATACAAACATCACATGTACATAATTAGGACATAATATGGAATGTATTAACAACAAATAGATAACATTTAAGTCCAATAAACATTGTTTAAAATGCCAAACAAAGAAACTACTTTCTAAGGCATATTTCCAATAATAAGTATCTAAGTACTTTTACATTTCCTTTCCAATGCATAGCACTTGGATTACTCGTATATCTACTTAGTATGCTGACTGTGTAGGCTTTACCTGACCTTGTGCAACTCATCAAATACATCAAACCACCAATCACTTTAGAGTATTCTACTTGAGAAACACTCTCACCTTTATTCTTGTCAATATATTAACTCATGTCAATCGGTGTTCTGGATACTCTAGAATCATCTTTGTTAAATTTCTCTAAAATTTTATCCATATAGTGTGACTGATTAAGTAAGAGTCCATCAGATATCTTTGTAATTTTAATTCCCAAAATTACATCAGCTACATCCATATCTTTCATGTCAAATTTGGAGTTCAACATATTCTTAGTAGATTTGACCATCTTGTCATTACTATCAACAATGAACATGTCATCAACATAAAGACACAATATAATGTAGCCATTTCCCGTATTTTTGATATAGACACATTTGTCACACTCATTGAGTTTAAAACCTATTAGCAAGCATTACTCTGTCAAACTTTCATGCCATTGCTTTGGCACTTTAAGCTATACAGAGACTTGACCAGTTTACGAACTTTCTTTTCTTGTCTAGGAGCAACAAAACCTTCAGGTTATTCTATATAGATTTGTTTATCTAGATCTCTATTAAGAAAGGTTTTTTTTACATCCATTTAGTGTACTTCAAGATTTCACCGAGCGGTAATCATAAGTATCATCCTTATAAAATTTATTCTTGTCATAGGAGAATAAGTATCAAAGTAATCTAGGCCTTCCTTTTGCCTATAATCTTTGATAATCAATCTAGTCTTATATTTGTAATTGTTCCATCTACTTTCATTTTCCTTTTGAAAATCAATTTTGAACTAAGTGGCTTGCATCCTGAAGGAAGATCCACTAGTTCCCATGTATAGTTTTACATGATGGAATCAATTTCGCTCTTAATTGCCTTTTCTATAAAGATCTCCCAATAGAGCTCACAGCTTCTTGGAAGTTTTGAGGTTCACTTTCCAACATATAAACTAAAAAATCCGGACCAAAAAATTTTTCAGTTCTCGCTCTTTTACTGTGTCTAGGCTCATCTTCAACGACTTGTTCTTGGTCCTGACTATCCTCAATGATAGCCTCATAAGTTCGTTTAGATATACTAGGTGCTTCCTTCGATTTATACAGAAATTCATGTTCAAAGAACGATGCATTTCTAGATTCCATTATTGTGTTCTTATGTATGTATAGGATTTGTGACTCATACACAAGAAACTGATAAGTACTACTATTATATGCATAACTAATGAAAATGCAATCAACTATTTTTGGTCCTATTTTTATCTTTTTAGGTGTAGGTACCATTATCTTAGCAAGACATCCACATACTCGCAAGTATTTATAGGAAGGCATCCTACCTTTCTATAATTCATAAGGTGTCTTTTCTTCTTTCTTACAAGATACCTTATTTAAAAGGTAATTAGCTGCTAAAATAGCTTCTCCCATATGTTCTGAGACAATCCAAAACTTAATAGCAATGCATTTATCATTTCTTTCAAGGGACGATTTTTTCTCTCAGTTGCACCATTTGATCGAGGTGAATAAGGTAGAGTGACCTCATATATTATTCTATGTTATGCATAGAATTTACCAAAAAGTGATTTATACTCTCTACCACAGTCACTTCTAATCATCTTAATCTTCTTATTAAGTTAATTTTTAACCTCATTTTTATAGAGAATAAAGTTCTCTATTGCTTCGTCCTTGGATTTTGGCAAATACACATAATAATATTTTATGCTATCATCAACAAAAGTAATAAAATACTTATTGTCTCCCCTTATTTGTATAAATTTTAAATCACAAATGTTACTGTGAATTAAATCAAGGGGTTTAGTATTTCTTTTAATAGTTTGAAAAGATGACCTTGTCAATTTTGTCTCAACTCAAGTTTAACACTTATGTTTTGTATCAATTTGGAAAGCAAGAATATGACTTAAATTAATTAATCTATGTATAATATCATAATTAACATATCCTAGAATACCATTCCATAAAGTAGAATACTCAATCAAGTAAGCAGAAGAACTAGCTTTATTGATATTGGGCTTTACAATTATGACATTGAGTTTAAACATACCCCCACATTCATATCTATTTATCACAAAAGACTATTCTTAGTCAATACAAATTTATCTCACTCAAACATCAAGCAGAATCTATACTTATTCAGAAGCGAACCGGACACAAGGATTTTACAGATATCCAGTACGTACATTACATTGTTTAGAGTCAGTTCCTTCCCAGAAGTCATCTTTAGTAACACTTTGCCTAGATCTTATACTTCAGACGTGGCTGAATTGTCCGTGAAGAGCTTTTCCCCATTCTCTACTGTTTCATAGGTTATGAAAAGACCTTGATGAAACAAATATGCCTTGAAGCTCCAGTGTCAATCCATCATTCTCTTGGCTTAGACCTAACAAGATTGACTTCAGAAATAACTGCAGACAGACTTATATCCTCTACATCTTTGTAATATCATCTATCACGTTAGCTTCATTCTTTTTCTTCTTTAGAAGTAGGCAATCTGAAGCCATGTGACACATTTTGTCACAGTTAAAGCATTTTCCTTGGAATTTTTATTTCTTGCCAACTCCACCTTTAGGTCCTAACTTGGACCCTTTCTTTGACTTGTTCTTCTTAGCCTTAGAGCTTTGATCATACTCTATAATATTTATTTTTGAACCAGACATACTAGATGAGGCTCTTGTCTTTTCTTCATATCTATTGTCTTCTCCGATACGGAGCCTAATAACAAGGTCTTCAAGGTTCATGGCTTTTCGCATATGCTTTAGGTAACTCTTGAAATCTTTCCATGAAAGGAGTAGCTTCTCAATAGTAGTAGCTACTTGGAAGGTTTCACAAAGGAGCATCCCCTATACCTGATTCTCATGGAGAATCAACTAAAACTCTTGAACTTGATTGATTACAGTTTTATAGTTGATTTTTTTATAATCTAGAAAGCATCCCACTATAAATTTCTTGGAACTAGCATCCTCAGTTGCATATTTATGGTATAAAGACTACTCCCATAATTCCTTTTCTATTTTCTTATTATAATGTACATTATATAATGAATAAGTCAAACCATTTATTACATAGTTTTGGTATAGGTAGTCAAATAGTTTCCAGACATCCATCGTAATAAGGACTTGGAAATCTTGCTCATCATTTCTGACTTTTGGAGCCTCTTCAGTCAAGAACTTCACAAGGTTCAATGTGATCAGATAAAATAACATTTTTTGCTAGCACATTTTGAAGTTCAACCTATTAAACTTCTCAGGCTTCTCTTCATGGTGTGTCGCTAGTACCATTAGAGTTATAAGCGGGTTTGGCACTCAAACAATAGTAGAGACAGGCACTGCAGATGCTATAGTAGGCTGTTGAGAACTGATTATATTCTTGGCATTGACAACATCAGTATTTTTGTTCACCATCTCTGAAATTAATCAATCAAAGATTATTAATTTCAGTATGAACTAGTTCCCAAGAAAGGCCATTGGGTTCAAAAATAGGTCTTACTTAAAATCCCGCCTCCTAGATAGAATTTCAAAGAAACTCCTAGCAAAGACATGGAAGGGTCACATATGCTTCTTCTTCAAACCCGGTCTCCTTAGACAGAACAAAAAAATCTCCTCAACAAAAATTTCACACTAAGAATGATAGTAATAACAAAGCAAGAGAGCAATACATATATTCAAACAACTAGAATTATATATATATATATATATATATATATATATATATATACTGCAAATAAGAGTATAAAGAATTTAACAAGTAAAAATTCTAACATGCAACCTAATAAAAACCCTTATATAAAAGCATAAAGAATTTAATAAAATAAATTCTAACATGCAACCTAATAAAAATCTTCTATAAGAGTATAAAGAATTTAATAAAATAAATTCTAATATGCAACCTAATAAAAAAACTTATATAATGCAACTAATCAGTTCTAAGATGGTAAGAAATAATAACATGCAATATACAAGGTCACAAATGAATATAACAAACTTCTATAATAAACTTTATTATAAATATAAAGTTACCAAAAGTTCACTCTAAACTTTAACAGAATTTCAGTAACATTTCAAAAATCCTATAAAACAAAACACTGCTAACCGCTAAGACCTATGTACCATACAGTATCTTTAAAACTAATTTTCTCCCTCTAATAGAATGCTTGAGAACTTTGTGAGTGTCAGTTTGCTAGGATATAACAACAAAGAGTAGCAGATGAAGCATCAACACCTCTACTCTACGAACTAGAAACTTTTAGGACTCTATTCACTCGTGGATTTCTAGAACTAGAAACTAATTGCTTAAACACTCAAAAAAAATAACTACTAAGGAGAGAATAAGAGAGAGTGAAAGAAGCTTAGAGCTTTTGGTGTATTGAAAAGAGGTAGTAAGGGTCTGCTTATATAGCAGGCAAAAACAACAATTACAAAAACGAACATGAACTCTCCATAATGCTAATAAAGTGGTTGTTACTCACCAACCAATACTCCATCCCTTGCTGACAAAAATTGAAGTTTTTATTTAATTAAAAATGGTAGTTTCTGAACCAATAGCCATGCCTATTATTGCCATGTTTTTTTTTCAATTTTAAACGTTCTTCTAGAAGCAATAAAATGGAAAAAATAGAGAGAAAATAAAAAGGTTAGCTTTGCAAGAGTCCAAGATTTCGGACCGATATTTGTGTTCAGGTATGGGTACACACAAGCCCATGCAAATCAGGGCCCAAGCCCAAATGATTTGCACGTCCTCTATGCACACTTGAGAGAATATCCTGGCTATATATAGTTACACCCATGAAAAATATAACTCTATATAAAGTACAAGTTTAAGAGCTTTCCAACTAATGTGGGACAAGCTTTTCCAATTTTCTTCCTCTATTTTCCAATACCAATAAGAATACTTTGAGCATCAATTTCCCATTCACCCAAGCTCTAATTTGGACACATGATATATCAATTTAATCTACTTATAGAATAGAATAAGATTACACCAAGATCTTACACTTTCACAAAGTGGGTCTCTCTATAATTAATACTCCAAATTGGCTAATGAAAATGGAATTACAACTTTAATTTGGAATTTAGTACATATATAAGCCCTCAAGAGAAAGGACAAGGATAGGACTATTTGGGCTCCGTATTCCTTTCTTAAGACTACAAAATTGGATAAGTTTTTAGGAGTAAAAAGTGGGCCCATAGTCGGTAAAAGACCTTAATGCCCCTACGAATTCCAGTCACAATTCCAGTCATAGCTGAGACACAATTTGACATGCCTTACACCACTATCCCATAGACTCCCCCAGAAAACCCCCATTTTCAAAAACCAAATCTCCATTTTCCCTCTATTTCTCTGTGAAATCCAAAGAACACCCAAACTTAGAGCTTGATTTTAGTCTGGAATCCAAAGAAAAACCCAACACAATTCTCCACTACACTGTGAAAAACCCAACCCAATCCTCTATTCTAAAACATGTTAGACCAAAGGTAAAAACTTGAGTCCAAAGGCTCAAGCCATAATGTCAGCATCAAGGAAGAAAGCTTTGTCTAAGTCTCCGGCGAAAAGCACAATGATGGACTGGAAAAACCCAGTATAAATGACGGCCGGTTTGAAGGTAAAACAACACTTAAAGCTTTGGTAGAGGAGCCAAAGATTTGTTTTTTATTAATTTTTTTCAGAAAGCATTGTTCTTTGATAGTATTTCTTAGGTAAAAACCAATCTTAGTAACATCAGGTGCTATATTTTCGGTATAGTTTATGATTTTTGTGAAATTTAGGATTTTTCTCGGATTTTATTGTGTGAGTTGCTATATTTTGTGTAGGTTTATATTGTTAGTCAATGAGCCAAAGATTATGACCTATTTCGGGGTTTGTTAATGATGGTTATGGAGTGAACTTTTAGAGATATTGGTTAGGTTGCATGTTTTGATAGAGTCAAGAATATGCAGACCTAAGGTCAAGTTGTTCATGGTCTTAGCCAAGATATTCATGACCTGGGTCAAGATATTACTGACCGTTATCAAGATAGTATTGACTCTAGTCAAGACCTTCATGGCCCAGTGTCAGAGAGCTTCTTGGCAAATGTTAAGACGTTCTTGACCAGAGGCCAAGATGCTCTTGACCTTTGGTCAGGGACCTCTAGACTAGATACCAGGTGCCAATGTACTCTTGACATGAGGTCAAGAAGATAATGACTAGAGGTTAAGTGAGTCTTGGCCTCATGTTGTCTAGGTCCATATCCTCTTAACTATAACAGCCAGTTACATTTTAATTACTTTCTTTCCTATTGATAATAAATTTGTATTTTTTTTTATAGCCATTTAAACAATATGTCCCGGAGAGAGAGATTAAAAATGGAAAGGTGAATATCTACAAAACAGTACGTGAGACGATGATAAGCAAAGTTAACTGATGAGTAGAAAGCTTTGTTTGGTGAAACATGTATAGGCCATTTTTTGGATGTGAAGAATATCACATTGTTTAGACAGATTTTCCACAACATGATAATGCGGCAAATGTACTATAAAGACTCAAGCAGTGACGATGCAGTCATTAACATAGATGTACGTGGAATCGTGGTGCTCTTTACGAAGGTACACTTAGTTGTAATAAGTGGATAAAAGATTCATGGAGACACCAATGTTCACATAGTAAAGCTTAGTGATAATATACGGGACAAGTACTTTAGCTCATATAAGGTAGTGAAGAGAGAAACACTAGATGTTATGTACAATAGCATATAGGCTGAAAGTGATGAAGATGCTGTGAAGCTTGAGCTTCTCTATTTTGTTGCACAAGCCTTATTATCAAATGCGAAGTTGATGAATGTGTCTGATATGTGCTTCCAATTTGTAAACAATCTAAATGCATTCAATGCTTACCTATGGAGTTCTTACTTGTGGTCTGACTTGAAAAACCAAATGAAAAAAAAAGAAAAGAGCAATGTTTCTATTAGTGACAACAATTAACAAGAAGTTGGTGACATATTATGAGTTGAATGGATTTCCAGTAGTACCTCAAATCTGGGCATATGAGTATTTTCTGGATTTTTCTATGAAGCATGCTATATAGGATGATGAGGAGAAATATCCCAGGATTTTGAATTGGAGTAGAACCAAGAAGAAGAAGTTTACACGCGAGGAAATTCAGGAGGAAGTTTTCCTCAATCCTAATGTAAGAATCATTTTTTGTAATTTAATATTTTTTGATTTTACTAGCTGCTACTAATAGTTGAGTATAGGTCAAGCACTTCTTGGCCTTGACATGTGGTAGAGCTCCTTGGCGACATGGTTAATAACTTCTTGACCTGGGTCAAGAATTTCTTGGTCTTATGGTCAATAAGTTACTGACTTGGGTCAAGAATTTCTTGGCCTCGTGGTCAATAACGTCTTAAATTGGGTAAAGAACTTCTTGGCTTCATGCTAAAGAACTTCTTGATACCTAGGTCAAAAAGATCTTGACCACGTGGTGAAGTAGTTCATGACCATATGTAAAGAACTTATTGACAGTAGGTTAAGGTATTGTTTACCTAGGTTAATAAATTCCTGACTCAGGTTTTCATTACTTGTTACTAATGTGAATATTGGAATTTAGTTCAGTGTGTAATTACTAAAATTGAACCAAGTGAGGAGAAATTGAGTGAAATGCATACAAGAGGCTTGATTGCTATTGAGCAAGATTCGTTGAAGAGGAGGCTAGTTCTCGTAAAGCTGTGTTAAAGCTTTTTGAAGATGTCAAAGGAGAGATGGATTAGGTTAAAGAAGCACTTCAGGGCATTCATGCTCAACAGTTTGATTTACTTTGGATGATGTGCAGCTTAATAGATATGGTATGAGGCATTGAAGCAAATATGAACAATGTTAATGTCTACGAGTTAAGACCTCAGCCTCAAAATATCCCGTGAGCCAATGACCCGCACGAGGCCGATTTGCATTATACGAATGAATGAGAGAAAGAGGTAAGAGTTTCTATATTATAAAAAAACTTATTTGTTAAAATTGGACAAAGAGTTCTTATCTTCAAGTTAAGAAGTTCGTGACCCAGGTCATAATAGACTCGACCTAACGTCAATTACTTCTTAACCACAAATCAAGAAGTACATGTCGTTAAGTGTATGTGTTTTAGCTAATTATTTGTTTAAACAGGTATAGGTAGATGAGGAAAACATGTGTAGAGGGAGTGTAAGAACAGGGAGAGCTAAGTAGAGAAAGGCAAAGAATAAAGAAGAAGAGAAACAAGAAGAGAATAAGGAAGAGAAAGAGGAAGATAGGGAGGAGAAGAGGATGATGACAATGGCCAAGAAGGAGGAGAAGCTCGTGTACATAAGAAAAATGATGATAATAAGGATGATGGTAATGATAGTAAAGTGGGAGGAGGAGAGAAAAAAGGTAAATAGAAGGAGGAGGAGAATAAGGAGAAAGAGAAATAAAAAAAAAAACTATAGCAGAAAAAGACATAATAAAAGCTGACGTATTGTGTTCCATAAATGTCGATATCCATTACACAAGCTCCATGTTCCACGAGTTTGAAAACCAGAGTATAGAGGACATGAGGGAAGATGATAACCCTATATTTCCAATACAATTCAAAGAGAAAATCAGCTCCGAATCAGAATTCAACATCATTGAGAAAGGCATCCAGGCTGTTGTTGGCCTTGGAGATCATAAAGAGGTATTGTACACAGGTTTAGATTAAGGATCACTTGAATATGGGTCAAGTGTCACTTGATCCCAGTCAACTTCTTTATGACTGTGGGTCTAGGGCCTCTTGACCTCAGTCAGCAGATACTTGACTTTTATATTTTTAGGTCATTCAATTTGTTATATTTGTCTTACATGTTTTAATCGCAATAGGGAATAGAAAAGAAGGACGCTGGTAATGAAAACTTTATGACTCAGGAGGAGAGAGGTGAAAAAGCTCAGGGAAATAAAATAGTTGTAACTGAATGACCCAAACGGGTCATGAAGCTAGTTGATAAGTTCACCCCTACTAAGAAGAAGAAAACTCTGTAGAAGAGTGTACCAATAAAGGCCAAGGTAGCTATTCAGAAAGAAAAAGCAGACGATTTGTCTTTTCTCTATAAAGCCTAATGCTGAAATAAAGAAAGATAAATTGGCGTCCTTCGAAGTCTTCATTTGACAAGGGCTTATGAAGCACTATGCCTATTGATTTTCTGTTTTGTTCTTCTAGTATTGAATTTCATGAATTGTTATTTTTTCAGTACCACTAAGCCGAAGTACAACAAATCCCATAATACCTTAAAGTGCATAATAGAACTGGGAACATTGACATATAAGGATAAGAGTTAGTTTTACACCTTGAATGAACTAAATCAGTGGCTTTCTTTTGAGGTAATTGTTGTTTAATTTGTTCATGGGAATAGGTCATATAAGTTTTGACACTGGTTAGGACCTTTTCGACTCGTACTCAGGATTCATGACTCATAGTTAGGATGGGTCAGGATGTTTATGACCTAAAGTCAAGAGGACCTTGACTCTATATTGACATAGAGTTAGGAAGTTCTTGGCCATGGGCATGGGTCATGGTCAAGAGAACTCTATATTAACTCAGAGTTACGAAGTTCCTAACCAATAGTTGGGATGGTCATGACTCAAGGCCAAGATGAACTTGACTTTATTTTTTTATATGATGCATTGATATTTGAAAGTTTAGTTTTTGGCAGCAAGTTGATTGTTGATTCTACCACTTGTAGTTGAAGAGTTTATTTTATCCTGATAGTATCACCCAGAAATATACTACGATCGATTCTAATTTTAGCAAGTACCTTCGATCGGCTTGGGAGGATTACAAGAAGTTGGGTGGGCTTATTGATCGGGAAAAACATGATGTACTGTTTAGTTACGTACATTGTGATTTCTTTCTTTGTAGTAAACATTGGTCTGAAGTGAAATTTTTCTACATCCCTATACATGTTGAGATTTTAGATTACTAGATCTTACTTGTGGTTGATATTTCTTTGAAGTCCATTATCGTTTATGATTCGTTCAAAGGAAGGCGCTCGTACGATGAGTTTGTAGACAAGAAATGTTCTATAGTGGCTAAATGTTTGCCGCATCTTCTTCAGACAGTTGGTCTATTTAATGGTATACTGGACGTTCAAAAAGGGACACAGCCATTTTCATTCCACCTCTATGAGAGTAATCCACAACAGAGCAACGAGTTAGTAAATGATGTTAAACTCATTTTTTTTAAAAAATTCACCTTGAACATGTGTCAGGACCTTCTTGACCTCAGGTCAAGGATCGCTTGATGCATGGTCAAGGTGAAGGATCATGGTCAAAGTTAAGGATCACTTCACCCATATTCAAGGTCAAGGACAACTTGACTTTTGGTCACATCTCACTTGAACATGGGTCAAGTATCAGTTGACCCTCACTTCCTGTATTGCTATATATATGTTAATGTTTTGCTTTTATTCAGCAAAGACTATGGTATGTTCATCATAAGTATGCTAAGTTCCTCATGTCTAATAAGCCAGTTTCCAATGTCATTGCTAAGCAGGATGAAATACTTCCATCACAAACTTACATGTGAGTTATATCATCATGGATTAAGAAAATATGAGGAGTACATGGAAACTAACAAACACAAATGACCTAATTATTTTCTTCATAAAAACAATATTTTATTTTGGTTGTGATTCAGATAATGATTGTACTTTTAATTTTTTTTGCTTGTGTTGAACAATATTTCCTTTTAACTTAAAACTTATAGTATTGACATAACTATGATTATGTAAAAACTTATCTACTGAATAGAATTTAAATTCAGACTATTTTAGACGTCCTTATTTATTCTTACTAGTCAAAATACTCTTGACTCAATATCACAAAGCTTTTGACTCAAAGTCATGATTTTCTTAAATCAAGGATAAAAAGTTCTTGATCCAAAGTCGATAACCTTCACATCATTCCAGAAGTCCTTATTTATTATTCCAAGTCAAAATGCTCTTGACTCAAGGTCACGAAGCTCTTGACTGAAGATCATAAAGCACTTAACTTAAGGTCATGAAGCTTTTGATTCAAAGTCATGATGCACTTGAATCAAGGTCAAGAAGTACTTGATCCAAAGTCAATAACTTATTGACCATAGCGTCAACTAATTGATGAACTCTGGGGAAAATAAAAGCAAATAAGAGAGTTATTCATTTTTTTGATAGAAAATATTGTGACCTAAATCAAGAGAATTTTGACTTGGGGTCAATAAGTTTTTGACCTAAGCAATAATGTTTTGCCGTATACATAATTTTAAACATAATGTGTACCTAAAGTGATTAGGTAATGCCTCATGTAAATATGTTGACACTCCTACACTTGTCGTCTTCTTATAGAGTGGTCCACAGCTTTATTAATAGTGCTACGGAAGGGAATTAGATTATGGCACATTTACCTGTTGTGGCTTGAATTACCACAACATGAACATTTCTGCTTCACTGAGTCCTCATCAATTGATTCATTCTGGTGTTCTTTGGCCTACTAGGTATTTTTGTTATGACTGGTGGTTCAACCACAAAATTTACCATCTCATCAGGGAAGTCAAACTTGATAGAAAACTGATCGAGTGCACAATGCTGGCATATGTCACTTGTCATGCTACCATCTTGTAGTACGGGGAAATAAAATTATAGACAGATAGGCTACGAACACCACATGCAGCCACACCATGTACACAATTAAATTGAATGAGTTCGAAATCACAACATTGACAAGTTTGTTTCTCCAAGTCGACAATGTATGACTTGT
The DNA here is from genome assembly GCA_002914805.1 of Parasponia andersonii. Classification (NCBI taxonomy): domain Eukaryota; kingdom Viridiplantae; phylum Streptophyta; class Magnoliopsida; order Rosales; family Cannabaceae; genus Trema; species Trema andersonii. The sequence continues at coordinate 461,071 of JXTB01000170.1, forward strand.
AATCACTATCCACCACCATGAACTCGTATACATTTGACGGTTTAACCTGAAATTAAACACAGCATGTAATAAGTAAAATAATTATACCTTAGGTCAAGAGTTACTTCACTTGCGTCATGGAGTTATTGACTTTGGTCTAGTCAAGAACTTGATATTATAGGCTAAGAAACAATTGACCCACGGTCAAAAGGTCTTGACCCATGGAAAAATGATCCTTGACCGTATGACAATATTAACTTCTCTGTCATTGAAAATTTAAGATTTTCCTTATATAAATTGAATACTTATAATCATTGTTATTGACTCGTTAAATAAATCTTTTACACTTTCTTTAGTGTTTTTACGAAGTACTCTTTACAATTATGTAGTAGCATGCCTCCTCTCATAGAACCATTCTTGCATTTTGTCTCTTAACAACTCAATCAGCTTCCTGATATCGAAGTCCCTCATTTTCTTGTCCATGGAATTTATTGACTTAGTATTATTGGAAGTCATCATCGAGTACCTCTTACTATGGACGTGGCAATGTGCCCATTTTTTGTTTCCGACTTCGTCTAAGTACACCCTAATATTGAGGTCTTCATTGTCAAGAAAATCTATGTAAATTGGCCACTTCTCGTGCATGTATGACTGAACGGCTATATAAAATTTCCATTTCAATACTGAGGATGCACAAGGAAAAGCTCGTTTTAAATTACGCAACAAAACACTATGCAATAACCACGCTCAGTATTTGGATATATTTCTTTCACTGCATTAATAATACATCATTTCTATCGGTGATTATTACCAACTGATCTCTGTCTCCTATTGATTCTTTTAATTTGGTGAAGAAAAAATGCCACGACGCATTACTCTCTCTGTCGACAATAGCAAATACCAATGGGAATATTTATTTATTTGCATCCATTGCACACGGAGTTAGTAATGTCCCACGAAAATTTGCCAAGTTAGTTTTGTCAACAACTATAACCGACTAACAATGTAGCCACCCCTAAATAAAAAGCAGTTAAAGACACAAAGAAGTACCTAAATACATCATGTTCATCCATCGAAAGGGCTACAATAGAACCTAGGTTAGACCACTTAAACAAGAAAGCAAAATGGGGCAAAAATCAATAAACGTCTTCGACGGAACCATTCAAAGTAATCAAAGCTTTCTCTTTCGCCCTCCAAGCCTTTTTATAACTCATGTTAAATATGTATTTGCTGATGGTGATATTTATGCATAGTATCGACAAGGCAAGTGTGTTGAGAATCAAATCTACATAACATTGCTTATATGTTTTAGAAAAAAAAATTAGTCATTGTCTAGGTCAAGAACATCTTGGACGTTAGTCAAGAATAACTTAACCTATAGTCAATAAGGTCTTGATCGTAGTCAAGAACATCTTGACTTAAAGTGAAGAAGGTTTTGACCGGTAGTCAAGACGTTGTTAAGGTACGTCAAGATCATCTTGACTAGGTCAAGAACAGTTTTACCAACACTCAAGAACATCTTCACCAAAGTTATGATAATTTGACGTATGTTAGGAATATCTTGACTTATGTAGAAATTATCTTGACTAGAGTCAATAGCATTTTGACTGACAATACATATATAAATAACTCCATACCTTTTGATTTGGAATAAATTCATATTTTTACCGTAGTGGCATGAACAGCCCACTTGCAAGTGTCATCTACACACACCACATACAAAGTTTTCTTTTTCAATATTCTGGCCATAAATTGAAAATGATTAAATATTACAAACCTGCTTAAATGCCTCTATAATACTATTTTATTCACATATATTTCACCAACTCTTAACATTGTAGGTGAAACTTCGATAAGCATATCCAGTTCATTTGAAGAATGAGGGATCACTGAACTAGTACCACAATTGATTACCCCTTCAGAAGTAGTTTCTTGGTTATTTGACTCAACTACATGGGTACTAGTAGCACCACGAATTACTCTAATATTGACTTCATCATTGATTTCTTCTTCCTCTACTGGTGTGTGAAACTAAGAGATAGCTTCCAAACCACCGCTTTGACTGTGGTACCCAAGATTCTCATATGTATACTAAGCCAATAATAAATCTATTCAAATTGCATATTAGGTATCTAGGAGTCATTAATACTACTTTCATAGAAACATGCTCATTCCTTATGTTTTATGCATTTACATGCACGTTATTACACTAATGATTGTTGAAATGTCCTGATGCATTGTAAAGATTCAATACTCTCAGAGATAGAGCTCAGTATGCTAAAAGAACAAAGAATATATTTATGAAGATAATACTATGTGCACAAGCATTAAGATCATATTTGTTAATAACTCGGACAAATAGTAGTTTTTCGGTAAAATGCAATTTTCACGCTTTATAGAGCCGAATTCACTGTGTTTAACTCATCAAATAGCTTCAATTCAATATTAAGAACTCATTTACAACATTTTATTTGTCGGCTCCAGGTAAGCATAAGGTGGCATTCACGACACTAATTTCTGTTTTATTGCACTAAGCTAATTTAGATTCAGCATAATCTCGTAATGTCATTTTTGTGTATTCTAATAATTGAGTGCTAATACTATTTTTGCATTATTAATTAGAGTCTACTTGACTTATTTTATATTTAATGATTGGTTATGGAGCTAAGTTCCACTAGATTATAATAAAACCTATCACATGGGATCATAAGTCAAAGTATGATTAGTTTTCACTTTCTAAGATAGGATTCACCAACTTTGTTTATACTTAGGTATATGGGAGTGTCCAACAATATAGTGACTATGCTAAATATTTTTTTAGAACTAAACACATGGAAAGAAATGTGCTAAATACCTAAAATACCTCTCAAAATTTAAGTTATGCCATTTCTTAAACATTACCATCAGTTTTAGACCAAATTTGGTTATTTTATTCTCCTTTCTCTCCAGCCATGACCGAAACCTCTGTAGCATCTTTTTACACTTCTCACAACTCCACTTAGTTATATCCAAAAGTTTCCAAGTAGTAGAACCCAAGTTGGAGCTCTAAAAAGCAAGATAAACCAAAACTAGTCAAGGTAATTTTACTAGTTATTCTTTCTAGTTCTTCTCCTTTAATTTCAATTCTCTACTTGTTCCCACTAAAATAATGGTTCCTTCATGTCCTCCTAAGTCTAAAAATCTATTTCTAAGTCTTGAGAATCGATTGGTAGAGATAGAAGGCAAGAAATCTAGCAAAGATTCAAACTAATCAAGGTAAGGTATAGGTGTTGGATTTAAAACGATTTTCGTAGCGGAAGATTGGCCAAAGAATAATCAAAAAATTTCTCAAAATAATTGACTATATGAGTACATAGTATCAATTCATAGTAAATAGCAATAAACAAAGAGAATAGATCTAATACCTCTTGTAGCCTATCAGCGGATCCTAACTTTACTGTTTTCTAAACCACGATCTTCCAATCCAAGCCTCAAGCACAACTAGATGAACGTGTAGGCGTTGCATACAATCTCTTAAACTCACACTTTAGGCCCTTAAAATTTTCTCAATACATGAGATTACGAGGGTTTGTTCTATAGAGAATAGGATGATTCTCTTTTTTTTCTCTCTAGTTTATGGAGGCTCTATAGAAAATAATATGTAGTATGTATCCTACTAGGGTTTCACCTTATATATATAAATATATATATATATATATATACTTATTAAACTATTTAATAATATATTAATCAAATTTATATATATATATAAACTTAAAAAATGTTACTTAGGAAACGTAAGTTTCCTTTTTTTTGTTTTTTTTAATAAACATAATTATATATATGATCTAATCAATTAATTAATATATATATATATATTAATTAGTAGATAATTCACTCTTTTAAAAAAGAGTGTTTCGCTTTTAGTCAGTTTCCCAATTTCTATTTATCTAATTATTTGATAATTAGATATTATTTAAACAAATTAGGAAACTTCTCTCTCCATAAATTAAAATTAATTAATTCAAAATTAATTAATTAATAACAATGATTAATTATATATAGATAAACTATTTATTTAGACAGAGTGTGCAGTAACAGAAATAATGTAATATCCAGTACAGTGTTTGTAAGAGGTGGAATTAGGGACCTATGGACCTGTAACTCAAGCTCCAATAAATTATGACAATTAATTAAACTCTTTAATTAATTTGTCTAATTTATTAATTCCAGTATTACTCTACTAAAAATCTGGAATTGCACTCTTGAAATTACAGAATTAATTTACTCAAATAACATCGAGCAATCCATCGATTAAATCATTACATGTAGTTCAATCCTCTATAGACAATTCATAATTGGAGCTAGGTTATATTCCGTTTACCTCTTCAATTACATCTTTATCCTTATGTACTATCAATTCTCTAATGAACAATTAATTTATAAATCTATTATAAATTGAGTACTCAAACTGTTCAAGTCCTAAATCAATACACAAAAGAATCATCTTTCTAGCTTCCTAATGGAATAAATGGATTTCTTATCTGTAAGCTACATTTTCAGCTACTCATCCCAAGATACAAGTATTTCGGTCTGTTTAAAAAACAAACTTTTAACAAGTATGTCAAAGAACATAATGTTATAAATCAGAGTCTATAACTACTCAGGATTAAGATTGATCTGCATATGATCATCTAGTGATATTATTTGAACTCTCAACAGTTAACGGAATTTATGTGAGATTCAAATTATGTCTGGTCCAGTCCTATATAATCAAATTATATAAAGTACCTCCATTGTGATGTCAACACATCAATAGTCCAGATAAGACTATTAAATTCTCAATGTTAATGGACCGTACTAATAATATTTAATTAAAGATCCCAAACTTTAATTAATTATTACGGACTATATTTAGTTTATTATCTTTTAATTTAATCCTCATGTATATAACACTTATATACTAAATTTGTAGTCACATAAATAAATTAGGGATTTTCTGATATTTAAAGACATAACAATTATGCACAAATTCAAATAGAAAAATGTCATTTTATTAATTCAGTAAATATCCAAAATATACATGCTTTTAGGGCATAAATCCTAACAATAAGTGAGATTTTGAATTTATAGTGAATTTTTTTTGTTTCAGCTCTTAAACTAAGGCTATTATTCTTAGGAATCCTTATATATTGCTGAAAATGTAAAATTTCAGTGGAGGATTAAAGTTAAACCTAAAGCCCCAAAGTTTGATGTTTATAGAGTTAAGTATTTTCATGTGTTGTAGATTAAGTCTGTTATTTTTGTAATCTGATTTCTTAAACTTTGAGTGTATATTTTACTGATCCTATTATTTATTACACTTACTTGGTGGCTACTTGTTATGACACACAAATGTAAAATTGGTTTTAAATTTTGTCCAAATCGAAAAGAATTCAAGTGTACTTAGGTTATTTTAAATGATCCTATTTGATGTGCATATGTGGGAATTGGCTTGTTAATTTTTATTGCAAGTTAAAAATTAGGATTTTAATCATGTGAAAATGTCCAAAAAATAAGAGAAGTACTATCCAAATATTTTTAAAACGAAATGGCACCATTTAGGGGCAAATGGACTAGTTTTTACAAAATTATGTGTCATTTTGGATCACTTTGTGCTAATGAACTAGCATTTATATTTTAATACTTTTTGAACAGTTTGTTTACCCTTGTTATTGGCTGCTAAGACCTTAAGTAATTTGTATGCTTCCAAGTCATTTTATAATCAAGTTTCCTAATTTGGTGAAAGTTGTGATTTCAGTTTTGTTCAAGTATCTTAATACATTCTTTTAGCAAAATGTGTATTTTGAATAACAGTAATTTATGACAAGTGATTAGAATACCAGTCTCTAGATGATATTGACCCTTTTCACTATTAATTTATGTTCAAGACACGAGGTAAGTAAAGACTTACAACTGTGTCACAAGAATTATATAGAAGATATCATTATATGAAACTTACTCATTCTTGAAAGTTATTAAATGTCATGTGCATGGCATGTCTTAAATACAATTAAGAATTTCATTACAGAGTATTTAAAAGAGAGTACCATTGTATCAATTTTATAAGATTAATTTTAATGACAATTACTAGTCTGCTAACACAGACTCTCCCCGTTGAAGCGGGACTTACGGATCTTATGATGTGTCTCGTTGAAGTGGAATAATATTAGTACATTATGGGATGCCCATTTGATGAGGGAAGGAGTTTTCAAAAATCTCACATGGTGGTTACACCTTATTTTTACTCTTGGCCAGAGTTTCTGCCGAATGTTATCACGACCAATCGATTACGAGACTAGCAGTGTACTAAGGGACTTAACTATGAGTATTTTAAAAAACAAAAAAAAGCATGGACTCAAATGTTTAAGAAAGAAAAGTGTACAATAGAAACTTGATAAGATTTTAAAGCATACATGAGCATGCATAGTTTTTACGTACTGAGTTTTAGCTCATTTTAGTCTTGTGATGCAAATGAGAGGGCACACTTTAGTGTTGAGTAGCTTGTTACCTAGCCTATCTTGCCATGATCATACAGATATGGATGAGCGTGACCTATGAACGACCTTTTTGTTTTGAGATATTTTGGTATAATGTTAATACTACTACTGATGGTAAAATAAACTGGTGAAAACCTCTTTTGATTGAACATTTTGTAAAGATACTTTTAATAAGAAATGTCATGCGGTTGCTTTGTTTAAAGATTTTGGAAAGTTTAAATTTTCCCACCTTTTTTATAAAACTAAATATATGGTTTAAGAAAGAATAATACTTCATAGTTTGACTGTATATGACAATATCGTTAAACTAGAGGGTATCACAGTATTGGTACCAGAGCGTAGGTTTAGTCATTTTTGAAGATTGTCTACATGCGTATGATCATGTGACAAAAAGCTTAGTAAATCAGTGAGTTTTAATTTCTTGTGTTTGTATTAAATTTAATTCGATATATTACAATATGTTATCTTTTTATTATTGACTATTATGCGTAGATGAAAGTGAAATGGCAATTATACAAAGAGTCATGCTAAGGGGCTAAGGGTCAAACCTATGAGCGAAGGGGTGAAAAAAGGGGTACTATTGAGAATAAGACCAACAAGGATATTATTATTGGTAGATTGATAGAGTTCGTTAAGACACAAGCAAGATAATTAGAAAATCTTATGGAAAGAGAATAAACATTTGGAGAGCAAGTACCACTACAGGCCGTCAAGAAACCTATAAACCAACTTGTGAGAGGTTTGGAAAAAATAAGCCTCCATCCTTCAAGGGTGAAACTGATCTACTATTTGCAGAAGAGTGGATTCAGAGTATTGAGAGTATCTTCAATTACATTAGAACCTCTGATGGGAAAAAGGATTCATGTGCTACTTTTATGTTCCAGATGGATGCTAGATATTAGTGGGATTCTATGAAATCCATCATTGATGTTAACAGGCTTGCTTGGGAAGAGTTTAAGGAAATATTCTACAGGAAATATTTCAATAATGCACACAGAATAATGAAGGTTGCTGAGTTTGTTAACCTAAAATAGGGAGTATGTCTGTTAGTGACTATAAAGAAATTTGAAGAGTTATCTCGAATTCCTCCACACATAGTGAGTAGAAATGAGCTTAAAGTAAATAAGTTCCTACAAGGGCTCAAAGTAGAAATTTATAAGGATGTTAAGATATCTGCTCATAAAGATATACTATATATTGAGGTTGTATAGAAAGCTCTTGAAGTAGAAGAGGCGGAGCTAAAGGTTATAAAAGTTTACGAAATTCGTAGGAATATAAATATGGCAAGGAGAAATATAGCCTTTGGACGAGAATCTCAATCAGGAGCTAGTGAAAATAAAAGAAAGTGGCAACAAAATCAATGAAAAAGACAAGAGTCCCAAAAAGACCAAGCTATAGGCCAACAGACATAATCAACTATTATTCAAAGGACTGTTTGTCCTAAAAGTAGGAAGATTCATCGTAGAGATTGTTTAATGGGTTTTGGTGCTTGCTTCCTATGTGAAAAGTCTAGACACTTTGCAAAAAATTGTCTGAATACTACAGATGAGTAGAAAAAATTTCCAGCTCGTGTGTATACGATAACCAAAGAAGATACCGAGGCAAACCCATCTATTGTAGCAGATGAGATTCCGATCTCTGGTATTCTTATTCATGCATTAATAAACTCAGGGACTACACATTCATTTTCATCATCTGCATTTGTGAGGAAATTGGGCAAAACACTAGAGTACTTGAATTTCAAATATTATGTAACCATTCTGTCAAGAGAAGCTTTATGTTCTGATTAAGTTCTTAGGACATGTCCAATCCAAATAGCTGATAAAGACTTGTGTATAGATTTGATAGTATTGGATATATAAGATTTTGAAGTTAACTTGGGCATGGATTAGTTATTTAAATACCATGCTATTATTGATTGTTATTTGAAGAATGTAGTATTTCAGCCACTAACTATAGAGAAGTTCACTTTTGTTGGTACTAGTGGAAACTCGATAATTCCAATTATTTCCTTAATAAAAGCAAGGAAGTTAGTGGAGAAGAGATGCATGGGTTACTTGCCAAACATAATGGATACTAAAGAAGAGTTAAAAGTGAAGCCTAAGGAAGTACCAGTAGTTAATAAATTTCTTGATTTATTTCTTGAAGATTTGTCTGGGTTACCCCCTAATAGAGAGATAGAGTTTATTATTGACTTATTGTCCAATATGACTTCTATTTCCATAGCACCTTATAGAATAGCTCCAGCAGAGTTAAAAGAATTGAAAATATAATTACAAGAGTTGTTGGACAAGAGTTTTATTCGCCCAAGCTTTTCACTATGGGGTGCTCCGGTTTTGTTTGTAAATAAGAAATATAAGACTATGAGGCTTTGTATTGATTATAGAGAGCTGAAAAAGGTCACAATCAAAAATAAGTATCCCCTTCCCAGAATTGATGATTTTTTTGATCAACTGCAAGGAGCTTCTATATTTTCGAAGATTGATTTAAGGTTAGGATACCACCAGTTAAAAATTAAGGAGGAAGATATTCCAAAAATAGCTGTCAGAATGAGATACCCCAGTTACTCTCATGGACATGATGAATAGACTATTCAAAGATTTATTATATAAATTTTTTATAGTTTTAATTGATGATATTCCGATTTACTCATGCTCAAAGGAGGAGCATATGAAACATTCGCGGACTATTTTGAGAATTCTTAAGGAAAAGCAGTTGTATGCTAAGTTTAAGAAGTGCGAATTCTAGTTAGAGAAAGTTATCTTCTTTGATCATATGGTTTCTAAAAATGGTATTTTTGTAGATCCAATGAAAGTTGAAGCTGTGAGTAATTGGCCAAGACCTACAAATATTTCTGAGATTCATAGCTTCTTGGGATTAGCTGGTTATTATAGACATTTTGTTGAAGGGTTCTTGAAGCTAGCTTCTCTATTAACTCATTTAACAAGGAAGAATATGAAGTTTCAATGGAACAATAATTGTGAAAAAAGTTTTGAAGAATTGAAGTATTATTTGGTAACAACCCTTATACTTTCAATACCATCTGGATCATGGAGATTTCTTTTTTACAATGATGCCTCGAAGAATGGTCTAGGATGTGTTCTGATGCAAAATGGTAAAATCATTGCTTATGCCTTTAGGCAATTGAAGGAATATGAAAAGAAGTATCATACTCATGATTTAGAGCTAGTAACAGTTATTTTTGCACTGAAAATTTAGAGACACTATCTTTATAGAGAGAAATGTGAGATCTACACAGATCACAAGAGTCTCAAGTATTTCTTTACCCAAAAAGAATTGAATATGAGACAAAGAAGATGGTTGGAACTGGGAAAAGATTATGATTATGAGATTAACTATCATCCAGAAAAAGCCAATGTGACTGTTGATGCTTTAAGTATAAATCATTGGCTGCTATAACTATTAAGTATATTGATATAAAACACCTCTTAATAGATTTATGTAAGTTAGAGTTAGAGATTGTGTCTTCAGGTTTAACAAAAAGATTGGTATCTCTTACTCTTCAACCAACAATTTTAGAGAGTATCAAATAAAGCCAGAATATGGATCCCTATTTGATAAATTTAAAGAGTAAGATAGAATTCAGAAAAGAGATGGTCTTCCAGATTTCTAGTGATGGTACAATCATATATGGAAATAGTTGTGTGTACCTGGTAGAAATTTTAAAAATGAGATATTGACAGAAGCTCATACCACTCCTTACTTTGTCCATCCTGATATTACAAAGATGTATAGAGACTTAAAGATGCATTACTGGTGCCCTGTATAAAGAAAGATATGGTTGAGTTTGTAGAGCAGTATCTCACGTGCCAGTAAGTCAAAACTAAACATCAAAGACCTGCTGGGAAATTCGCCTTTGAAAATACTGCAATGGAAATAGGAAGAGATTACTATGGATCTTCTTGTTAGACTTCCTAAGACAAATAAGGGACATGATGCTATTTGGATGATTATGGATAGATATACTAAATCAGCTTATTTCCTTCCAGTTAGAATAACCTATAACTTGGACCAGTTTGCTCGATTATATTTAGGAGATTGTGAGACTACATAGTGTTCCAAAAGTTATCATCTTTGACCAAGATTCTAGATTTACTTCAAAATTTTGGAGGAGTGTTTAAGAGGCAATGGGTATAAAATTGGCATTTAGTATAACTTTCATCCTTAAATTGATGGGCAATCAGAGAGAACTATACAGACCCTTGAAAACATACTCAAAGATTATGTACTGGATTTCCATAGATCTTGGAATAAATACTTGCCATTTATAGAATTTACTTACATTAACAGTTACCAAGCATCCATTGAAATACCCCCATATGAAACATTATATAGAAGAAAGTGCATATCTCCTATTCATTAAGATGAGATGGGGGAAAAAAAAATTTTGGTACAGAATAGATAAGAGAGACAAATGAGGCAACAGAAAAGATTCGAAAAAGGATACTAGCTATTCAAAGTAGATAGAAACATTATTCAGATCCTAAAAGAAGAAAACTAGAATTTAACGTTGGAGATAAAGTATTCCTGAAGGTTACTCCCATAAAAGGAATAATGAGGTCTGGGAAGAAAGGAAAACTAAGTCCCAGATATGTAGGTCCTTTTGAGATACTCGACAAAATTAGAGATGTTGTCAATAGACTCACTTGCCACCTTCATTGTCGAATGTACACAATGTGTTTCATGTCTCTATATTAAGAAGGTACATTTCAAATCCTTCACATGTTTTGAATTATAAGCAACTGGAGCTAAGTCAAGACGTGAGTTACGAGAAACATCCAATAAAGATTTAAATAAAAAAGAAAAGAACTTTAGAAACAAGAAAATCTCTTTGGTCAAAGTACTATAGAAGAACTATGAAGTAGAAGAAGCCACATGGAAAGAGAATAAGAGATGAAAACTAAGCATCCACACCTATTTGGGTAAGCAAATTTCGAGGACGAAATTTTATAAGGAAGGGAGAATTGCGGTGTCCAAGAGTCTCACATGCATACTAAGCCAATAATAAATATATTACAATTGCATATTAGGTATCTACGAGTCATTAATACCACTTTCATAGTAACATGCTCATTTCTTATGTTATATGCATTCACATACATGTTATTACACAAATGATTGTTGAAGTATTCCGATGCAATGTAAAGGTTCAATACTCTCAGAGAGAGAGCTCGGTATACTAAAAGAACAAAGAATATATTTATGAAGGTAATACTATGTGCACATGCATTAAGATCCTATTTGTTGATAACTTAGTTAACCAATAGTTTTTCGGTAAAATATAATTTTCAGGTTTTACGGAGCCGAATTCACTGTGTGTTTAACACTTCAAATAGCTTTAATTCCATTTCTATAACTCATTTATAACATTTTATTTGTCAGCTTCAGGTAAGCATGAGGTGGCATTCACGACACTGATTTGTATTTTATTGCACTAAACTAGCTTAGATTCAACTTAATCACGCATTGTCATTTTTGTGTATTCTAATACTCGAGTGCTAATACTATGTTTACATTATTAATTAAAGTCTAATTGACTTATCTTATGTTTAATGATTGGTTATGGAGCTAGGTTCCACTAGATTATAATAAAACCTGTCACATGGGATCATAAGTCAAAGTATAATTAGTTTTTACTTTCTAAGTTAGGATTCACCAACTTTATTTATACTTGGGTGTATGAGAGTAACCAGTAATATGGTAACTATGCTAAGGATGTTTTAGATCTGGACATATGGAAAATAATGTGCTAAATACCCAAAATACCCCTCAAAATTTAAATTATGCCATTTTTTAACCATTAATTATCACTTTTAGATCAAATCTAGTCATTTACTTCTCCTTTCTCTTCAGCTGTGATCTAAACTTTTCTAGCACCTTTCTACACTCTTTTCAAATCCTCTTAGCCATATCTAAAAGTTTCCAAGTAGTAGAACTCAAGTTGGAGCTATAGATAGCAAGACAGACCAAAACTAGTTAAGGTAATTCTACTAGTTCTTCTTTCTAGGTCTTGTCCTCTAATTTCAATTCTCTACTTGTTCTCTCTTAAATAATAGTTCCTTCAGGGCCTCTTAAGTCCAAAAATCTATTTCTAAGCCTTAGGAAGGAGATAGAAGGCAAGAAGTCTGGCAAAGACTCAAATTAGTCAAGGTAAGGTTTAGGTTAAATTTTGAATTTGTAGTGAATTTCTTTTGTTTTAACTCTTAAAATAAAGCTATTATTTTATAAATAATGATCTTAGGAACCCTTATACATTACTAGAAATATAAAATTTAAGTGAATGATTAAAGTTAGACCTAAAGCCCTAAAGTTTACTATTTATAGAGTTAAGTGTTTTCATGTGTAGTAGATTAAGTCTTCTATATTTGTAATCTGATTTCTTAAACTTGGAGTGTATATTTTATTGATTCTATTATTTATTACACTCATTTGATGGAGGCTTGTAATGACACATAAATGTAAAAGTAGTTTAAACTTTGTCCAAATCGAACAGAATTCAAGTGAACTTATGTTATTTTAAATGATCCTCTTTGATGTATATTTGTGGGAATTGCTTATTAATTTTTATTATAGGTCTAAAATCATGATTTTAATCATGTGGGAATGTCCTAAAAATAGGGAAGGTACTTCCAAATACTTTTAAAATGAAATGGCACTATTTAGGAGCAAATGGACTAGTTTTATAAAATTATGGGTCATTTTGGATCATTTTGTGCTAATGAACTAGTATTTGTATTTTAATACTTTTTAAGTAGTTTATCAACGCTAGTTATTGGCTATTAAGTACCTTAAGTGATTTGTATACTTCTAAATGTTTAAGAAAGAAAAGTGTACAATAGGAACTTGATGAGATTTTAAAGCATATATGAGCATGCATAGTTTTTACTTACTAGGCTTTAGCTCATTTTACTCTTGTGATGCAGATGAAGAGGCACATTTTAGTGTTGAGTAGCTCATTATCTAGCCTGTCTTTTGCCACTATGATCATACAAATATGGACGAGCTTGACCTGTGGATGATATTTTTGTTTTGAGATATTTTGGTGTAATGTAAATACTACTGCTAATGGCAAAATAGACTGGTGAAAATCTCTTTTGATTATACAATTTGTAAAGATATTTTTAACAAGAAATGTCATGCAGTTGCTTTTATTTAAAAGTTTTGCAAAGTTCAAATTTGGCCAACTTTATAAAACTAAATATATGGTTTAAGAAAGAATAATACTTCATAGTTTGAGTGTATATGACAATATAGATAAACTAGGAGTGTTACACCCACAGTCAGTAACAAATGCACTCGTCGTAAAGTCATGTCCTCTCACCTTAATAGGGTCAAGATTCGCCTCTTCTTGTGTTGGCATCTCAGGGTAATAGTCACCAATATATGAATGATGGGAACAAATTTCATGATAAGGGACTCTGTGTTGGCTGCCAAAGACATATCTGAATCTAACATGGTCATTGGCTCTCCGATTATATCAACGCAAAGAGGAAACTTTGTCTTATCTTCATTCTTCTTTAGCTCAAAGTAAACTTCGAGAGAACGGTCGTAGACAATATTTATACGTGAGATTCCCAATTCAAAGATATACTTAATATGTAATGTATAACTTTCAAGTTTCAACCCAAATACCTCATACAGTTACTCTAATAAATGAACATATGATGAGGTAGCAGGTATCAAAACACCCATATTTTGACAATTAGTATAAATATTATTTTTGTCCCAACGACCATTATACTTCACAAACACAACAGTATTTGTCATCCTGTGAAATAAATAAATTCAAAAAATTAATCAATGAAGATTACAATTATATGATAATGATGAGGTACCGGTCAAAATGTCTTGAACTCAAGTCTAGATTATCTTGCCCTCAGAGATCAGTATCATAATGACCATAGGTCAATATTATATTGACCTATTCAAGTCAGTATAATATTACCTAAGATCATAAGGAACCTAAGGTCAAGTTAATTTTGACCATACATGTTAACATCAATTTGACCAACTTATTCAATTCAATATATAACAGTATTATGGTGAATATACTAAAACTTAGAATTTTTTAACTCAGTAATGCCCATATCAGTATTATGGTTCTCTTTCAAGCATTACTCACTCATTATCAACCATAAAAAACTATTCTTGAATAAAACTTCATTACTTTCCTTCAAAATCTAAAAGACTCTCAAATATAATCTAACTTTCTTTCCACCTAAGTATTTTTTACAAAATAGTTCAATGGGTGTTAAGAAAGAGATAAAGAGATAGCTGAAGAGAAAACTCATGAACTAAAACAGAGAGAGAGAGAGATCAAATGAAACGAAGAAGACGTCAAGCTTAAAAGGGTAAAAGTTTGGAACTTTCGAGTTCTATTAGAAATGGAAGGCAAGCTCTGATCTTTGGAGGGAGAAAACTAGGAAAAGAAGAAGAAGAAGAAGAAGAAGAAGAAGAAGAAGAAGTGAGAGAAAGAGAGACAACGAGAATGCAAAAGAAAGAGAGGGCAAAAGGTAGTCGATTTAAAACTAATAAAAATCATATTAAATGCTTCCACCTACCATTTTTTACTTTTAGCTGAGGGCAATTTTGGAACTTTGCTTTTTCTCTCTCTACTTACTCTTAACTTTTTGTAATATCCTAAATTTCGTTTAATATCCAGCTCCTCAAAAAATTAAATAGTCAATAAGAACATGACTTTAGATTAATTATATTAAAGTTATATGTGCATTTATAGTTGACTATATATTATTTTTTATTTAAAAAAAAAAAAAAAAAAGAAAGGTCAAGTTAAGATTTTTAAATAATTGTTATAATTTTCTTGTTATTATTAACTATCATTTACTAAGTAAATTTTGTAGTGAAATGCTCAAGACACACTCATTGATATAAGCTTGATGTGTATTAAGTTTGTTTTCTACTTGATTATTTGGACATTTTGATTATTAAGAAATACTTGATTAGATTAAATAAGTAGTTTGGGTATGATTTTTAAAATGAAATTTATTTTTCATGTCTAGTTAAATCTTTGATTATGTACACATTTGAGTATTTTTGGTTGAAACTTTGCTTACTATGTTTCCTTGTTTGATTTTAGTTTGTAATTTCTAATAGGTATTTATATTTATTTAATAGTAAATTGAGTGCTATATTATACTTTATAGTTAATTGTGCCTAAAAAAAAGAGAGAAAATGACGAGTGACTAACCGACTTAATTTAGTCGGTCATTTCTAAGTTTTATGCCTATATATTTCTATCGCTAGTGTTTTTTTTCCTTTTGTTTTGTTTAAACCATCTTATCACCATCGCCAGCAGGAGATCATCTTTCTTGTAAGTGCTCTTCATCTATCTACTCTAATATATATGACTTTTTCAATACACGAATTTTACTCTAGCCAAATTTTGAGAAAAGTAAACTAAATCTCTTTATCTACAAACTCAAGCAATTATACAATAGTTTCTTTTTTTATCTATTCATGAGTGAATGCTATTCACATGTACATGGTTTTCATGAATTTATGTTAATTACAATTAGTTTACTATGTGATGTGAGTGGACTCTTGAAATATGTTCCATGTTTATGTAGTGGTGTCGTATTTGTTTTTATGGAGATATGGACAAGCTTGAGCTAATGATACCTATAATATTTGTCTAAGTTTTTGGTTTGCATAATTGTTTTAAAAATACAAGTATTATATTCTTTTGTTAATAACAATAAGTCTAGAATTGAAAAAGGCTTCTTCGTACTCTTTTTCATGCATATAACTTTCTTTTAATTTTCTTTTGAGAGTTATATACATATAAACTAATACTTAGTAAGTTCGTTGAATTATGAACTTGACTTTATACACCAAATTGTTTATCTTTCACTTCCGGTCCCTATTATCATTTGTTATCAAAATGAATTTGGAATGTTTAGTTAAGGACTAGATATTTTTTTAGCTAATTTGGTTAATTGTTAGATGTGACATTTTGTTTGTAACAAGAGATACATTAGGGTCAATTAATTTTCAAGCCAAAGTAATCATACAAATTCCTTAGGCAAAATATGTTTAGTGACTGAGGGATCTTATTTTTTTTTCAACAAAATAATAGGGACACATCAACGTACCTTAAGCAGGAGCATTTCACAGAAAATCACGTGAAAGTCCAAGAATCGAGGTAAGTAACGTCATACCTGCAATGTAAGAAATTCTTTGTTTATGTGAATTTGTGGATATCGAATCTATGGATATGTGTACATATGATTTATCATTCGATTTTGTATACGACATCAACAGGTAGTGTATTTATGTTGCTTGACGAGTATTGATGAATAAAGTATAGTGGGCCAGCACCTAAATATATGATATGGTTCCTTCAGGAATACTTTAATGACAGTATAGAGTGGATCTCTGTTGTACATAGAGGAGATTTTTTGGGGCTCGAGACCTCCAAATAGCTCATGATATATTATACGTTCTTTGAGTGACTCAGTATGTAATTCACGGTATTATCAGGAAATGCAATATATACATAGATCTCAACCATATGATTATATATTTCATGTTATATGCACTTTGCATCTGCATATGTTACTTACTAAGTTTCACACTCACATATGTTCTTATATTACAGAGAGTACTGTTGATGTTTGAGATTGGAGGAAGAGTGTCTACTTTCTGACCACGACTTGTGTATATAAACATTTTGACGCTGTGGTTTCCGGATAAAAGATTTTGCATCTATCTTGAGTATGTGTGTGTGTGTGTATTATATATTTTGTATGAGAGGTCTATTTTGCGTTTACATTATATTATGTGTAATTATGAGTGGAGTTTTTCTTTTTCTTCAAGAAAATTTAAGAAGTTTTAGATTTTTCCTATTTTATCAGTTCTAAATCGAGTAGTATCTCTTAATTCACTAAATATTTATACAAGTATCCTTAAGTACATATACGAAACATATATTGGGAAAGTTACACTTTTGGTCCTAAAAAACAATTCTATTAACGTAGTTCTAAAAAAAAGAAAACGAAGCCTAATAAATTTTATCCAAGTCTTTTTCTCGAGTTCTCAAACCCATTTAAGTCCAAACTACCAAACTACCATTTTAAAAAAAAATGATCCATTTTCTAACTGTAAAATCCTTTTATTTTTATTGTTCTTCAAAATGATTGGTATGATCTCAAGTCTCAATTCTCAAATAGTGCTTTTTGTCGAGTTATGTTGGAACAAGACAAAATAATTATTATATTTTGTGTGCTGGGATGTCTAACCTTAAATACATTACACAAAAGATTTCAAAGGAAATTATAAAAGAGTCAGAAGACAACAGTAACAATACCACCAATATGATTGCCTATAAGCACGCCTAACATAATGGGGAAAACATCATAGGCACATAAAATGAACGACCCCAGACCTCTTGGCTTGGTTTCTGCCAACTTTTATAATTCTTGGAAAAAAAGAAAAAAAAAATACACAAGTTTATCCCCTCAAATAAATATATAAACAAATAAGAACCTGATTGTTAATTTGTTAAATTCCCTTAAATTCGAAGCAAAAGCCACTTATAAACTACTATTTTCACTACACTTGGAAAGGTTTAAGGGTAAGAGAGAGGTTACTTTAACTCAAAGATAAGACTGCATATGATAAATTATTGACAACACAGTTGACACATAGCCACAAGTCAACCTGTTAAATAATAATTTTACGTTATATAAAGATTAAAAAAAAAAAGGCGCTCCGTGTACTATTTGATTTTAAACTACTAAAACCCAAGTTAACGAATACTATTTCCAAAGATTTTTGCTGATTTGCTTTTAACAGTTGTGTAGCATAAGTGTGTTTTAAGCAAGCAAATGAGTGTTTTTCCATGTCCTTAATCATAAGTATCAATTATGAGAACTGTAATGTGCTTTTAATATCCCAGTTGCAACTTTTTCTAAACCCAAAATGGACCATGGGGAAAGTAATTGATGGTAGATATGATCCTTATATCCAGACTGTTCCCTCATCAAACAAAAGGGAAAAAAAAAAAAAAAAAAAAAATCAATGAAAATCAGAGATGATGTTATATGCATTCCAAAGCACTTTAAAAAAAATAAAATAAATTAGAATCTCCCTTCTATTTTATTTTATTAATCCTAAAAGTGAAAAAGAAAGATATCAGTTAAAAGATTTTTCCAACCAACCAACCACCAACCTATGGCTGCTTTTCTTTTCCCCCTGACATGCAATTAATCCAGCTTTAAATTTCCCTTTTATAAAAATATATAAACTAATATATTCTTAAAACTAGTTTACTATTTTTCAACTTTCAATAGCATGGATCGTATATTTTAAGCGCAAAAAAAAAAAAGAAAAAGGATCAAATATCAGGGTTGAGATTCAACCAAAAAAGGGTATCACACGGAGAGAGTAAATTCAGGTTATTATATGTCAAAACTACCATTATCACAGTTGAAAGACAAGGCAATAAATTGAAGCATTTTTTTCGTTTTACAAGATGAGCGAATTTGAGATGTTAACATCAACATTAGAAGCAAATGTGATTATTAATTATACAATTTGTAATCACAATCAATGAAAAGCATTAAATTGTAAGAATCTTAATAAATCAAGCTAACATTCATCTTGCCCTTTTTCCTTGGTATTTAAGTTTTCTAAGGTATGTTTTCTCCAGTGTACTAGATGAATATTGGACCAATTGTATTGATATAATTCAGGCTTATTAACCTATTCGCATAAAGCACGTTTCATTCACTTTGCGCTTTGTTTTAAAAAAATTTAAACAACACTAAGCACAACATAATTCCTTTTTCTTTGTAACATTTTTTTGGTTGCGTGGTCTCCTAGTCCTCTAACTTCATCAACAATGAAAACCAACTAAACTTTTATGGAACAATAATTCAGAGAATTATAGAGAACGGAATTTGTTGCCTTGTTTGATACCACGAGACAAAACCTACCTCACTTAATTAACTTACTTAACAAAGGAATGATCTAGTTTCTATAAATTAAGTTGACTACACCAGAATTCACCTCAGACACTTCACCTGTCTTTCACTGCCTCAGCATCCAAAGCCAAAAATTTTAAAAATAATAAAAATAATAATAATAATGATGATGATAATAATTAAGAAAAACAACTATATACTAACATTAAATTAAACTAGCATCAAACAAAACAGAAACCAATTAACTAATGAAGAACCTTTTAACTTCGCAAATGAAAAACCCATTTCTGACAAACTGCATTGGATCTTTGAAAAGAATAGTGTCTTCAATTACTTCTTTACAATCTGTCCTAAATTCTTACTAAGTAGATCTAGACCACACAGTTTCAAACACCTTACTGCAAAAAGATACTCCATAAAGGCAGTGATTATTTACTAATGTAATGCTGGTTAATCTAGGCCTTCTTTAACAAACAGACAGAGGGTTATAAATTCTTTATTGTAGATTTAATGCAAACTGCGCTTTCTGTACCTCAAAGACGGAGAAAGGGAAGCGTTGACCAAGTCAACACCACGTTGATTCGGAAGTGTAAAATTACAACTAACTATTTAAAAAAAAAAAAAAAAGGGTTAATGGGATCATTAGCCCTAATTTATTACCATTTTGATAAGTTGATCTTGAATATTTTTTTTATATTGGTCTTGAATTTTTTTTTTTGGTAGTATTTCAATACCTAACATTTTCATTTTTGGCACTGTAAATTTTTTTGGCATATTCTATCCAAAATTTTGTTAGAATTTGTTGAATGAATGAAAAAAATATATGTCATTGATCCTCGTTATTTCAATTGTTTAATAATTCAAAATCTATTTTTTTTATTTGGCATTTATAACTCCGAATAAAAATATTGCATTCTCGAATCTTTCCAAAATTTAAAATTTAAAGATGGATATAAAAAAAATATTTCATTTAAGAATCAAATTCAACAACAAAAAAAATCGCACTAACAAACCTAGTTTATGTCAAATTACAGCTACTCTTATGGATAAAAAAAATTTACCTTACGATTTTAACAGTAAAAAGATTTCACATACGCCACTGCTAGTCACATTCGATTGAAAATTTATTATATCTATTCAATTTTTATTTAATTATAAATATTTATCTAAAAAATTAATTAATTTTTTACTTAAACAATATAGTAAATAGGCTTGGAAATTTTTATAGATTTTTTAATTTTTTTATGTTATTCTAAAAAAATAATTAATTGTGTATGTGTAAAAAGATAATAGAGTTAAGCTTGGATATTTTATAGATTTTTTTCATTTTTTTGGCCAAGCGGTTTCACTATAACTATTTTTTATTTTAGGAGATTCACTGTAATTTTGACAAGAATTAATGGAGAAAAAAAAAGTATTTATTGGATATATAAATGCCAAAAAAAACAAAACAAAAAATAAAAAACCTAATTACTGGACAATTTAAACAATTGAATTGATATAAAATTTCTCCCGTTTAAATTAAGCCTAATGGAATCTTGAATGAAATATGCTAAAAAATAGGGCTGGTAATTCGTATTATCGTGTCGTATTCAGGTCGACACGATTACGATACGACACGACACGATAACACCCAACCCGAACACGATACGATTAATAAACGTGTCAAAAATTTAAACCCGAACATGACACGATTAATACACGTGTAACACGACACGACACGTATAACCCGTTTAATAAACGTGTCATGTGTCATATTATGACCCGTTTGACACGATTATTCTAATTTAATACGATTATGCACTACTTAATTTAATTTTACTTCTATAAATATGCTTAGAATTAATCAAAATCGCGTTTAATATATTAAAATATTACTAAATGTGTCGTATTAGTGTCGTATTGACACGATACGAAAATGACACGTTTAATTAAACGGGTTACACGGGTTGACCCGAAACCCACCTGTTTATCATACGTGTCAATTCGAAATTGACACGAAAATTAAATGAGTCACCCAAACCCGTTTATTTCGTGTCATTTTCGAGTCGTATCGTCGTGTCGTATAAAAAATTGTCAGCCTTACTAAAAAGGCTAATACATGAATGCTACAAAAAAAAAGGTTATGACAAATATGCTAAAATGGTAATAAATTAGTGACCAATAATGTAATTTATCCAAATATATATATATATATATAGGGCACCAATCCAGTTGGTATTTTTTTTTTTACCTATGCATAGGTATCAATTTGGCCAATAAAAATTTAGCATGCACATTTTTTTATTGTAAAAAATAAGAGAGAGAAAGAACATTAATGATGCACGTCTTTTCNAAAATGTGCATGCTAAATTTTCATTGGCCAAATTGATACCTATCCATAGGTAAAAAAAAAAAATACCTACTGGATTAGTGCCCTATATATATATATATATATATATATATATATATATATAACTAACCAAAACAATAAATTACATCTTTACCTTGTGGAAAAAATAATAATGCTAACAAACACCTGTTCTAAATAAAATGTAGGACTAGTACAATTTTAAAAAGTGTGAGATAAATTAGTCGAAAAATATTTAAGGGTGCTAGTGATGTGTACAACCACACATTATTACAGTAATTATAGTATTACAGTTGTAAGGCTGATAAATAAATTATAAGGTAGTTCCCATAGCTCTACGTGCTCATATTAATATATAATGCTAATATATGTTTTGCGTCACCACTAGTTTTGAACTTGACAAATACATTTTAGTATTTTTTTATGGAAAAAACTCTTCGGGGTGATAAATTCACGATTCAAATATCCATGATCTAGTACGATAGTGAAAAGAAAAAGGAAAAAAAAAATAAAAAAGAAATATGATATGAATCCTATACTATTAGCAATAATAATTAGCTTACACCTATGAGAATTTGAAAAGTGCAGCGAATTTTTGCCCAATCTTGCTAAATAATATTGCTCTGTTCACATTGTAGTCGAGTCCAATTGTTCATATTTTATTGGCTTTCATTTCGTATTATAAGATAACATGGGAGCACTGCTATTGGACCTCTGCAGATTGTGCTTTTACTATGATTATACATCAATTATTCACGCAAAACTGAGCTAGCTCAGGCCGGTCCAAGAATGAGTATGAATTTGAAGAGTTAAGAGTTCAAATTTTAATAAAATATATATATATTTTTAAAATTTATAATAAATAATAATCATTTTAAAAAAGAATAATACATCAAATAGTTATGATTTATTAACCTATAGGACAGTTTTCGCTACTATAAATAAGAAAATATCAGTTTGAAATTTGAATCCAATAACAATAAAATATCAATTTTTTATTATAATTGTTTCAAATTTTCATGAGACTCTCTGCTCACATTATTTGATTATGATGTAATCATGTTCAACATTCAAATACCCTGTTAGCAATAAATGTTCCATCTCACTGTAATGTAAGCAATGTTAGCAGTAACCTCTAATGTAAGACATTTCAAATGGAAAACAGAACCAGGGGTTACTTTTTCCAGTTCTATTTCCTCTTCATTTTATTTAACAAATAAGCAAGAATTTGCATGGGAAACCGTTTTCAGAAAATAAGGGAGGGAAAAAGAAAAGGTAAAGGCAATAGTAATGGTGGGGTCCAATAAATTCGAAATCAGATAAAGGGGCAAAAAAAAATATTAAAGGAAAAGGAAATTAACAGAGCAGATTTCACCAGTTGACAGGTCCATATCCAAAATCTACACATCAATACCTATCCCATTCCCAAATCTGCATCCTCAATGCCAACACTTCACGCTGAAGCAAAAACCCAAAAAAGTGACAGATTACACACTCCGCAAATCTCTCCGTTTCTAATCTCTTTGGAGATTATCTATCGGCTTTTGGCTAGTTCGGTGCCTTTGACAAATGGTTTTCCAAGTCTCAAAAAGCACCAAATGTGTTACAACTGTAATCAACACAGTTCGAGATATTCTTTTGCACAGTCGCCAAACAGAAGTACCCACCTCTTTTTTAAGTACTCGAATTAATTTGAACATAAACCCAAGTTTCTTTTTCGAAAATCAAAATTAGAAACCCAAAATTACACAGCTGGTAAAAAAGAAGAAAAGGGTCACAAATGGGTCCCCACGTACAAACAGAAAGCCACATCATCAAGTAACCAGAGGAAGAGCATAGAGCAGAATCTAATAAACACTTTCTTATTTCAAATTTAATAACCCTCCAAGGGAAATTTTACAGCAAAGGGATTGTTGGTTCCCCCCGTTACAAACTTGAAAAAGTTTAACCTTATACCCAAAATGGCCAAAACATGCCCAAGTTTCAGCTATTTTCCCACCCT
Source organism: Parasponia andersonii (assembly GCA_002914805.1). Lineage (NCBI taxonomy): Eukaryota > Viridiplantae > Streptophyta > Magnoliopsida > Rosales > Cannabaceae > Trema > Trema andersonii. Next base: position 484,885 of record JXTB01000170.1, read on the forward strand.
ATTTCCCCATCAAACATTGGGAGAAATAACCCAATTATTACAAAAAAGAAAACACCTTCATCTTAATCTTCTCCCTAAAACTACTATTACTATATTCCTTTCTTCTTCTTCATCATCTAAGCTAATGACACTTTTAAACTTAAACATCCCAAATAAAAAAAAATGGATTTCTTCTTCTTATTGCTCCTAACACTACACGCAAATCTTGAATTTCATAATTTAATAAAAATAATAAATCTTATAAACCCAGAAAACATTATAACCCTATAAGACTTCTTCTACCTTTTAAACTTGCTTCTTTTTACTCTTTGAATTATCAGATGGTTGACCAAGAGTCAAGAGCTAGGTCTTCATTTCTTCAATATGTCCACTCCTGGGGGAGGCGCACTTCGTGATTTAGCGCCACATCTGGCCTTAAACTTCGTCTCTGCTGCTCTAAGATCGCGTTTCTCCTCGCCATTGAAGCCTCTGTAATATCAAATCCCCAGCTTTAAAACCCCAAAAAGATTTAAAGAATTTAAGGACCCAAAAACCAAAAGGCTTGTACTGAATGAGCTCACTCACCATGGTCAGGGCCAAGATTACAACCAAAGCGGGGTTGAGAATAACCACTAGTGTCCTCAAAGTTTAAGTTGAGAGCCTGGACCACTTTGGCCGGGAGTAAAACGTTTGGACAAGCTGGTGAGCATAATGAAAAACAGAGAGAATTAGCTAAAACAGTTCAATGGTCCAAATCAAAAACAGTGAACAACCCAGATGCAAAAAGTCAAAGCTAGACCAAAATTGTGTACCAAAAAGGTCAGAATAAGATGCAAAGAACCGAATTTTACCTGATTTTTTTCGTGACTCTGTAGGGTTATTGTATCTACGAGGCAAGAAGACTCCAGTTCCAGCACATTCCCTTTTCACGCCAGATCCAGCGAGTGGGACAGCTCCCATAGAGGACCGGTTATGAAGCGGCTGTTGATTTTGGTTTTGGACTTGCAGCGGAGGCCACGCAGATTGGGGCAAATTCAGAGCACGTCCACATCTGCCATTTTCGTACCCTGTATTTCTTGCCCTGTTTTGGATCTGTTGATGGTAATAAGGGTGGTTCTGCTGGTGAGCCTGAGCCTGGACCTGGGCTTGAGATGACCAGCCAACATTCATCTGTCTTCCCCAGGCTAAAGCGCACTGCGGCTTAACCGCCGCGTCCGGTTTCAGAGCTTGAAACTGTAACAAAACCAAGCTCGGATCAGAACATGAAAACATGGAACTAGGCCCTGTTTTTGATAAACGGAGAAACCCCATTCAAGTTCCTTACCTGAGCAAGATTTTGAGACAGACTCTGGTCGGAGTAGAGGCCATTGTTGGGGTTTCTCACAGGAGGAAGAGGAATGGGAATTCTAGGAGGACCTAAGAGGCCTCTACCACGATTGGCCAACTTGGCTTCTTCGTTACTCATTTTCAACCTTGCGACCTGCCCTGCAGCCGCGTATATTAGATCCCAGGTGTCGTTATTAGCTCCAAACGGCGTCGTTGGGGGCGACACAACCTGCGAAGGACCATTTGGGCTTCCATTGCTGGAAATCGTACTGCGACCAGACCAGCTCCCGATTCCACTCAGAGTCGACTGAGGCGACCCAGCCAAAACCCACTAAAACCCAAAAACAAACATTCAAACTCAGAACTGCCTTTAATGGAAGCCATAGATGAAAAAAGAAACTCATGCAAGAAATCCACAGCCATACCTCGGGCTTTTTTTGGCCGAAACAGGGGACAGTGAGTTTCTGAGTCTCGCGGAGGTTGGCTTGAGCGAACCGCCGAGTCAAGCCGGCGAAGAAGTCTTCCTCGTCGGAGCTCTCCGTCTCGGTCGAACTCACTACGGACTCGACGGGTGAGCTGAGCGCCGAGTTGGACCCGAACGAGTCGAACTCGTAGGGGAACTCAGTGAGGAAGGAGCCATGAGTGGCCATGGCGCCGTTCTTGTGGAAATTCTCCTTGCCCATGAAAACGTCGTCGTCGGTGAGAAACTGGGAAGGGAGCCAAAACTCAGCGTCTTCTAAGGACTTAGAAGCCATGAGGGAGAGAGACCACCAAATATATGGAGAAAGAGAAAGGGTTTGTTCGAGTTGAGAGAGAAGGCGTTGCTGTGTAGAGAAGATTTAATAATAACCCAGCTGAGTTTGCTGGGTTTGCAGGCCGAGGGACCCAAAACAAAATTAGTAAAGCAGTGAAGGAAGAGAGAACGAGTAAGAGAGAGAGAGAAAGAGAGAGAGTGAGAAAGGGAGTAGAGAATGTTGAAGACAAGCTGCTTTTATTAGGGTTTTCAGGGTCTCTTTGAGACAGTTTCAAAAAATTATATATAAGAAAATATGAGAGAGAGAGAGAGAGAGAGAGAGAGAGAGAGAATTCGCAAAGTGCAAACAACTGGAGGAATGGCCCAGCGGTTGGAGACATTTGTCCTGCTTTGTAACCCGGTTGCCATTTGTCTAAAATGGGCTAAGACTTACTTTTTTAAAATTATATAAATATATTTTTTAATTAATTCATTAACTTGTAATGTTCTTTTGTTAAACTAAACATGATTGGGATTATTGGGGCTGAGGAAGTTTTACTGGTTATACCTCTGTCATTAGATTCTTATTTTTTGTAATTAAGCCAGTTATTTTTCCTTTTTCTTTTTTTATTCATTTCAATATTTTGGCTCCAAATTTGTCAGTTTCGCTCTTCTGGCTGTTCTCAATTTAGTCCTTTCTTTTTGCTTGTACGGTGAGATAAAAAGGAGTGTCAAAGTGGTCAAAAACTCAAGGTAATTGGGTTTTAACAAAATCGCTAGTTTAAACAAAAATACGAAGAACCATGATATTAAAACATAATTATAGGGGTCATCTAGGTTTTAATAAAATCCCTAGTTTAAATAAAAATACGATGAACCGTGATATTAAAACTAATTATAGGGGTCATCTACATACGTTACTGTCCTACTTTTGAATTCAATTTTGTTTTAGGTACGTTATCATTTTTATATCTGTATTTTGACATTTTATTTAGTTTATACCTTCTGTTTTGGTTATTATCAATATTTATTTTTAGATTTAATATTTGTTATAAATTTATACATGATACTAATTTAGAACAGTTAATTTACCAAGATAATTTAATAAACTTATTCTCGGATAAGTTTTTATATGGTTTATTTTCAATTTTTTAAACGATAACTTGGTAAATTAACTGCTCTAAATTAGTGTCAGGGTATAAATTTGTAAACAGATTTCAAATTTAAAAATCAATATTGATAATAACTAAAACAGAATGTATAATTTGAACAAAATGTCAAAATACAGGATATAAAAGATAATATACCTTTGTTTTATTACCATGTATTGCAGTTACAACTTACATATGTATATTTTTGAATCATATGAAAGAAAATACATAGAAGATGAGAATTCTTGAAAATGATGAGATAGTAATTAGAACCTAGAACCTAAACTGAAACGTGTACTTTTAACCCAATTTTTTACTAAATCATTAGGAAATATGAATAAGGTTAATAAATTACTAAAATCACCTCAAATAAGTTCATAGATGATAATACGGGCATCAATAACACTTTTAAGTTGCGTAGAGATCTAAAATATGCATCAAAATTTGTTCATGGAAGCATACCACAAAAATTTTGAAAAAGAGAAGTAGAGAAATCTCGCATATATCATTCGACAACTAGCTTAAATACAATTGCGCTTTAATTATTTAGATCCAAAAAAAAAGAAGGAATCAATCAAAAAAAATATTATCATTTTTATACCTAATATTTTGACATTTTATTCAAATTATACTTTATATTTTGGTTATTATCAATATTGACTCTTAAATTTGAAATATTTTATAAATTTATATTCTGACACCAATTAAGAACAGCTAATTTACCAAGATGTTGTTTAATAAATTAAAAATAAACTGTATAAAAACTAATCCGAAAATAAGTTTATTAAATCATCTTGGTAAATTAACTGCTCTAAGTTAATATTAGAGTACAAATTTGTAACAGATTTTAAATCTAAAAATCAATATTGATAGTAATTAAAACACAGTATATAAACTGAACAAGTGTCAAAATACAAAATATAAAAATGATTATATTCTATCAAAAAATGAAAATACATACAGTAAAATTTCATTCAAAAATCAAAATATTACCAAAAAGTTTATGAGATAACAATGGAGCCTACTATAATTTGACCAGAAAATTATGGCAGATAAAATAAAATAAAATTTTGAATTTTTTTGATCAAATTATTACCAAAACAAAAATTAATAAAACTGGTAACTTATAAAGCTAGACTCTCTAGAGGATAGAATTTGGCAATAAAAAAACGTCTTACTATAAAAGAAAACGAATCTTCTTCTCCATGCCCTTTACTTTAGAAATCAACTATTCTTTGTAGAAATCCGTCAAATTGACCAGGATCTAAAAAATATGGAAATTTCCTTTATTTAACGCTGTAACCATGAAATTTGATACGAATAAAAAAGAATGTCCTTCACGAAATTTCTTGATTCTTTCAAAATTTAGATTCTACAAAATTAAATAAAAATATTTTCATAAACTCGAAAATGAGAATTACCTCCAGATTCATTCATCCATAGTAATAGGCCCTAAATTCCTTAGATGGAGTTCATAAAAAGTATTTTTTTATGGTACACTAAATAATTTGTATATACTTTCCTTCAAAATAATTGGGAAAAAGTTTATAAGCTATAACTAAATAAGAGTAAAAAACTAAAATATATTGGGTCATAACTTAGTATGTCATACACATGATGCACCCATGGTTATTAATGCAAAATGAACCCAAATTTATATACAAGCATGACTTGTTCTGTTAGAATTTGGCTTGTTAGTTTTTGTAATTATTTTGCATTTTGTCTCATATTGTTTGTGTATGAATTTTTAGGGTCTATAATTAACTATAAATAAAACATTCTGTAATTGGTTTAAATCATCCTAAAATTAATTCCCTATTAGTGAGGATTTTTATTCCTAAGGACCTCCATAATTTTATTTTTACCCTTTTTTCTATTTATTTCTGAGTTTTGCATTATAGCCCAGATTTTGTATTTCCTCTTATTTGAAGTTAGTAAAGTGGTCAACAATACCCCGGTAATTTGCCGAACCTTGCTAAATTTTGTGTTCTCTTTTATTTTTGTATTTATACTTCTGCTACACAACAAGTGATATCAAAATAGTAGGTTCGCCCTAGGCTTTGTTTAGTAGCTATTTGAAATATTAGACGAAATGTTAAAATCTTCATCAACATCAGCAAAGACGAAGACTATGCTTAGTACAAAAATCGATGTGGATAAATTTGATGGCCGAAATAACTTTGGCTTGTGACAGTGTAAGGTATTGGATAGTTTATGTCAACAAGATCAGGATATTGTTCTAGAGGAGATGAAACCAAAAAAAAAATAGATGATAAAGAATGGGAGAGTATCAATCGTCAAGCTTGTAGTACGATCCGCTCATGTCTTAGTAGAGAACAGAAGTATCTGTAGAAGGCGCTTGAGAACAAGTACATGAAGAAGAGCAATAAGAACTGGCTCTATTTGAAGAAGAGACTTTTCCGCCTCCAGTTGAAGTCTGGTACGACTATTAGTGACCACATTAGTACTTCTAACCAGTTGATAGCAGATTTGTTGAATTTGGAAGAAACCTTCAAAGATGAAGATAAAACAATGTTGTTGATTGGGTCTCTTCCTGATGAGTTAGATCATCTCTGTATTACGTTGCTTTATGGGAAGGAAAAATTATCCTTTGATGAAGTGAGTGTTGCATTGTACAATCATGAGATTCCTAAGAAAGATCAGAAGGAGAATAGAGACATTTCAGCAGAAGCGATTACAGCAAAGGGACGTAATCAAAGCGGTAAGCAAGAGACAAGGGATAAGATTTCGTTCGAAAGGAAGACCTGATAAGGATGAATATGCCTTTTGTCATGAAAAATAGTATTGGAAGAAATATTATCCGAAGTTACAGAATAAAGGCAAGGGTAAGGCTACTTCTGCTGCATATGTAGCTAAAGTCGAAGATGATGAGTCAAATTTTGCTCTAGTTAGTCAATCTTTGACGTCATAACATGATGAATGGATTTTAGTTTCACGTTGTACTTACCATATATGTCCTCACAATGAGTGGTTATTCAACTTTGAAAAGCTAAATGGTAGAGTTGTTTACATAGGTAATAATGAATCGTGTAAAACAGTTGGGGTAGATTCAATTTGATTGAAGAATCATAATAGATCAACTAAAATTCTGACAGATGCTCGGTAAGTACCAAAATTGAAGAAGAATCTCATCTCTTTTGGAGCTTTAGAATCTAAAGGCTTCGCTATATCTATACGAGATGGAATTCTGAAAGTCATTCCAAGCTCTTTTGTGGTAATGAAAGGTACAAGAAGAAATAACTTCTATTACTATAATGGTAGTATAGTTATTAGATTAGTAGCTACAGTTTTTGAGAATGATGAATCTTTAGAAATTACCAGGCTATAGCATATGCGTTTAGGACATGCAGGGAAAAAAGTTTTCTTTAGTTTAGTAAAGCAAGACTTATTGAAAGGAGCGAAAACCTATAAGTTAGACTTTTGTAAATACTCTGTTCTGGGAAAACAAACAAGAGTAAAGTTTAGTACAACAATTTATAATACTGAGAGTATTCTGGATTATGTTCATTTAGATATGTGGGGACTTACCAAGACAGCTTATTTGGGACATATGCACTATTTTGTTACTTTTGTCGACGACTTTACTAGAAGAGTTTCGGTGTATGTAATGAAGACTAAGGATAACGTGCTTAAATGTTTCCTTAAATGAAAAAAGATGATTGAAACTCAGACAGGTAGAAAGATTAAACGACTTCGATCAGACAACGATGGAGAATATAGGAGTGATCCATTTTTTGGAGTTTACCAGTCTGAAGGTATTATGCTTTACTTTACAGTCCGAAAAACATCACAGTAAAATGAGGTGGTAGAACGCATGAATCAGACTTTATTGGAGAAGGTTCTGTATATGTTGTCCACTATTAGGTTGAGCAAAGTTTTTTAGGCTGAAGTAATTACGTATGTGTGTCATTTCGTTAATCGTTTATCATCAATTATAATTGGAGGTAAAACCCCTCTTGAGATATAGTTTGGAAAACATGCTAGCGATTATGATTCTTTACATATCTTTGGTTCTACTGTCTATTATTATGTGAAAGAATCCAAGTTTGATCTGAATGCCAAGAAAGCATTATTTATGAGTATCAGCACAGGAATAAAGGGATTTCGACTTTGGTATCTAAGCTCAAGGAAGATTTTATTTAGCATGGATATTAATTTTGATGAGTCTGCCATGTTGAAAAGGGTAACAAAAGACCAAGAGAAGACCATTAGTATTCCACAGCAGATGGAGCCTAGTTGGCAGCAAGTGGAGTTTGAGAAAACAATAACAGTAATCCTAACTAATGTTGTTGAAAATAGTGGTGGCACTCTATTGGTAGAGGAGGATAGTAAAGATGATGATGAAGTTTCAACCTAAGAGCCTCAACAGTAGCAAGAATCAATTGTACATAATAGGCCAAGACGTGAAATTCGTAAACTTGTTCGATTTATTGATATGGTGGCCTATGCACTTCCCATTATAGATGATGATGTTCCTTCCATGTACAAAGATCAGTCAAAAGATTAGAAACTGAATAGTGAGAGAAAGTAATGGAGGAAGAAATGCAGTCTCTTTGGAATAATGAAACTTGGGAGCTAGCTCAGCTACCGAAGCATAAGAAGGCAATTGGGTGCAAATGGGTATATACAAAAAAAATAGGATTTCCCAATAAGAATGATGTTCACTTCAAGACAAGATTGGTAGCAAAAGACTATGCTCAGTTGGAAGAAACTGATTATAATAAGGTATTTTCTTCAGTTGTTAAATATTCCTTTATTAGAATTTTGTTAGCCTTGGTAGCATAGTTAGATCTCGAACTAATTCAATTGGATGTGAAAACCACGTTTTTACACGGTGATTTAGAAGAAGAAATTTATAGGTCTCAACTAGAAGGATTCAAGATTGCTGGAAAATAAAATTGGGTTTGCAAACTGAAAAAATCACTTTATGGGCTGAAACAATCACCAAGGCAGTGGTACAAGTGATTTGATCGGTTTATAATGGGTCAGAACTATACAAAAAGCAAGTTTGATAGTTGCATATATTTTTGCAGGCTTTAAGGTAGGTCTCTCATTTATCTATTCTTGTATATTGAAAATATGTTGATAGCTTCGAAAAATCAAGAAGAAATTGAGAAGTTGAAGGCTCAATTGAATCAAGAGTTTGAGATAAAGGATCTCGGTAAAGCGAAAAAGGTTCTTGTATAGAGATTAGTAGAGATAGAGGGAGAAGCAAGGTTAGTTTGACTCGGAACCAATATCTGAATAAAGTATTACATCATTTTGGTATGACTGAACAATCAAAACCTATCAGTACACCGCTTGCTCCTTATTTCAAGCTTAGTATGTCTTTGTCTCCGAGTACAGATGCAGAACGAGAGTACATGTCACAAATTCCGTATTCAAATAAAACACGGTCGGTAGCTTGATGTATGTGATGCTGTATACGAGACTCGACATTTCATACGCAGTTGGAGTTGTGAGCAGGTATATACATGATCAAAGGAAAGAGTATTGACATGCTGTGAAATGGATTCTACGGTATTTATTGAAGATTGTAGATGTTGGTTTAGTTTTTGAGCGGGATGATAGACTTGGTCAGTGTATAATTGGTTATATTGATTCCGATTATGCTGGTGATTTAGATAAACACCGTTCAACTACTGGATATATATTCATATTCGCAAGAGCACCAATCAGTTAGAAGTTGCAGTCTACAATTACTTTGTCTACTACAGAGAAAGAGTACATGGCAATTATAGAGACTGTGAAGAAAGCTATTCGGTTATAAAGATTACTAGAAGAGTTGGGAGTTGTTCGGGAGCATGTCTGTATTTATTCTGATAGTTAGAGTAGCATTCACTTAGCAAAGAATCTAGTATACCATGTACGTATAAAGCATATTGACGTCCAACATCACTTTGTGCAGGAGGTTAATGATGAAGGAAGGATACTGCTTCAGAAGATTAGGACTGCTGAGAATCCTGCAGATATAATGACCAAGGTGGTATCATCGATCAAGTTTAATCATTATTTGGACTTGATCAATATTCTTCAAATTTGATGGCATCTTTTGGCACATAAAGTGGTATTGCTCTAATAGATAGAGGATACAGAAAATGAAGAAATTTGGGTGGGACCTGCTAACTTGCCAAGATGGAGATTGTTAGAATTTGACTTATTAGATTTTATAATTGTTTTGCGTTTTGTCCTATATTGCTTGTGTATGAATATTTTGGGTTTACAGCTGGTTATAAATAAACTAATCTGTAATTGGTTTTAATCATCCCAAAATTAATTCCCTATTGGTGAGGACCTTTATTTTTTAGGACTTCTATAGTTTTATTTTTACCCTTTTTCCATTTGTTTCTGGGTTTTGCATTATATCTCAGATTTTGTATTTTCTCTTATTTGAAGTTAGTGAAGTGGTTAGTAACGCCCCGAGCACGCATGTAATTTGTCGAATCTTATTAAATTTTGGGTTATCTTTTAACTTTGTATTTAGTATTTTTTTGCGTATTTTCTGTTTTTGTTAATTTCAGTAATTAGTTAATAATTTATATTTAATATTATCTATAAGCGTTTGGAATAGTTGTGTTTGCATTGCACATGTTCCTCTTTCAAGTAATAACTTATCAAATTCCAACAGATGTGGCATGATTATTTTCAAATACATGGGAAAGGGACTTCAATGCTGCAACTTCGTTTTCAAAGATATTATTTTGGGGTCAAGCAAGACCACTTTCCATTATTGCTGATAAGTTCCATTAAAGGTCATGCACTCGGTACAATTTAATGCACATTGTTCCTAAATATGATCAACCTGTCCTCCATCAAATATTTTAAGGTAAAAATGAATAGAATTTAAAAATCAATGATAGCTATCTCAGATAGAAATTTATTTGTAGAATCGTAGAAAAAAAAAAAGAAAAAAAGTTTCAGAAAAAGCAGAAATATATTAAACTGACCTAATCAGATGAAAATTTTAAACCTATTATTGGGGTTGTGGGAAAGTCAGACCAAAGTATTTTTCACAAGGGAGTATTATGAGACTGTTGGATAGTATTTCAGCACAAGAAAAACACTATTTCCTATTTACTTTTTGAAAAATGAAGAGATTTGAAATTTAAAATTTAACAACAAAAAACAAAGTGGTTACCAATCGAACTGAATCTACAACTACAAAATTCACGGGACAAAAAATACTATCATGATCAAGTGTATTGACATTTTTTTTAATATAACCCCACAATTATATCAAAGTGGTATGTAATTCGCTAATAAAGCTAATTAAATGGTCAACCTGGAGATAGTAAAGATAACAGATAAAGGCCATTGGATTTTGCCACACCAGTTGTGTAAATTGCTCCTTCAATTACCACCGAGCTTAGCCAATAGCATTCACAAGCTATCAAGTGATAGCCATAAACCAAAATGGAAATTGTATTCTACAGTATTCACCCAAGTCCCATCATATATATGGCGACTCAATGTCAAAGTTCATGATATCAGACAATGCGGCTAATCAATACTTTAAGGTTCAATTCCATCTCAAAACTAAGGTGATGTTGATACAACCATAAAAAGCAATCGTGGATTTGCCAATTAGATTTCATTAGGTCAAAACTATAATATAACTTATTTTTAGCTCATAGTCTCACCGAGTTACAAACTGTACGTTAAGCTATTGGGAATGTTTAATCATGGATGGAACCAGAAATTGTTTTAGTAGAGCCATTAAGTAACTATATTTGATAAGTGCATAATTAAGCTATAATTCGATTATCCCTCTACATTTATTTTGGTTATTTTCTTGTAATTTATATGTTTTTAATGTTATTTTTGTGTTTATAGGTGTTATAAAGAAGAATGAAATAATTAGAGCTAAATCGAGATAAAAACAGTGCTTAAATTTGAAAAACTAAAAATACAGAGCTTTAGAAGTTGATGTAGCAATGCCAACTCTCAGGTAACTGAGGATTATATGCATACATACCGACGTCGTAGTACCAATAAAAAAGAAAAACTGCCCAAAGTATCTTTTTCAACACGAAATTAATACTCTAGTTTTGGGAAACCATTCAAACATGATTGAAACTCCTCTTACACTATAAAAAAATCTCTATCACTCGGAAATAATCATTCTTTGACATCCATAAATATATAGAGGCTAGAAAGAGAGAATAAAGATGAGAAGAAGAGCTTGGAGATCAGTTTCAGCGTTTCTTTATTATTTTTTCTTCTTTTTTCTTTTTTTTTTTTGTTTATTTTATGGTGATATTTCTATTATTTAACCTTATATACATATTAGTCTAGATTTCTATTTGGTTGAGAGTGATTTCAAAGCCCATAAACAAGAGGTTAAGTTAATTATTCGAATTTTATATATTTCAATTGATCATTCAAAGTTTGTTATATTTTTCTATGTATCATTGATTCATGGTTTCTAATTTATATAGTTTGGGATGGCCACTTGAATGACATATGATAGAAATCTATTGGTAGGTCAGATTGCTAGATTTATAATTATTTTGTTAATCTTTCTTTGGTAGCCAATTATGACTAATTTACTTATGACGAAGAATATACTCTAGGTTAAAGATAATTCAAACTTATATAATTATTACTTAGAACCAACCTATCTTTTTTTACTTAAGGTATTAATTAGATATAACTAAGAGAGTTTATTTGAAGATAGTCTAATTATATAATTTAGACGAAGACTTGTCTTGTTTAGTAAAAATTTAAGGAAATATTGGGATAGAATAAGCTTATATGCTATCTATAATTAATAATTTAATGAATCATTAAATATTAATTTTGATAGTTGATTTAATTGATCGTTTAACAATGGAGAATGATCCTTTAACCTCACTACAACAAAAATGTTAATACGTGGCATTTAGAAATGTCACTAGTGCTTATTTTTGTGACATTTATAAAATTAAAGATATTTGTAGTAAGTATCAAGAACGCCAATATGACTAAAAGTCCTAATGACATTTCAAATGAAAATGCTTAATTGTATAATTTCATTTAGCCGAAAGCAGATGCCGCCGAGTTTTTACCGCAATGAAAACGTTAACTCAAAGTATTTTTAAACAATTAACGTGGAACACGATAACTTGATTTTTTTGTTTCCCTTTTACGTACCGGAACAAACATTTTAAAAGAATGTCATGTTAAAAATTAAGTTCGTAACAAGTAACCCAAAAAGGGCCGGTCACAAGTAAAAAGGAGCTGGCTATTACATATTAAAAATAGCCAGACAAGATTAATTCGAATAATTCTATTCTCATATCATAATCCTAGACTTATTTTATTAACCATTCCCTTAACTATAAATAATTAGATCGTCATCGTATTTGTTCGTTTGAAAAAATTAAAAAAAAAATATCATCAAATCCAAGCTCAAACTTGCGCATAGCTATTAGTTTGTTTGAACTGTTTAACCTTGGGGGTCGTGATCTAATCTTTATGCTCAAATGGAAGTCTTTTTCTTTTAATAAATTAATTTGTACGTCAGTCAAACCCAATACGCAGGGAAAGCTTGCAATTAAAGCTATAACCCCACTTGCATTCAACCTTAAACCGCTTTAACTCCCTTTATTTATTTATTTATTTATTTATTTATTTTCGAATGAACTCCCTTTATTTTTTGTTGCTTGAGACGACTCTTGTTTTATCAAGATGTGGATACTCACTTTTAATCTTGTCCAAGATTTCGCCTTTTATCAACACAGAATAACAACACCACGTCTTTATAACCTTCCATTACAGCTTTAGTAGCCGAATTTGTAGAATTAATAAAATAAAGGAAAGGCATCAGACACAATCATTAAACCATCTCTTCTGCCATTATTTGCTATTATTATTATTATTTTTTAATTTTTCCGTAAAACATGGAACAATAATTTTTTGTACACCAATTATTTTGTACGAGTACTGCTTTATTACTGTGAGACTAAGATGACACTTTAAGTCAAATACTCAAATCCAATCTACTTGTTATAATCTCACACTAATAAGTTACATTTCATGTGGTGTTTGTATTCTTTAAGGTGTCTTAAATAATAATTATTTTTTACATCTTACTCGATTAGAGTAATTACAGAATAACAATAATTGGTCTCTCAGTAATATTTTTATTCAGGTAATAAAGCAAAATCTAATTGGAAGGATAGAGAAAAAAAAAAAAAAAAAAGAAGAACTGGATAAATGATTTGACCTGACAGACCAGTTGGTGTTAAATGTTAAACTAAGAGAGGTGCAACCCATTCTTAAATTTACATGTCTCGGAGTTTTATTAATATATGATCCTGCTTCTTATACCTATGATATTATTGAAAGTCAAAACATCAATCGATGTTATTAAATAGTGGTAATGTGCTGTTTAGCCATACGTACTAAAATTATATCAAATGCATTATGCAAATTTAGTATGATATGTCAAATTTAGAATGCATTTTTTGAATTTCACTCTAATATATACATGCTAAAAAAATATTACTTTTGTATTTTAAACATTAGTTTTAACTATAAAATATATTTTTTTATTATTAACTCTTCTTATTTTATCATCCAATTATTTATCATAAAAATTAACTCCACCTACTAATTTACAATTACGCATGTTCTACATAAATAAATAAATTGGTCAATTTACAAAAATTATAAATAAATTTACGGATTTACAATTATTAAAGATAAATTTGTAAATAAAATTTAATAAAAAATATATATATACATATATTAAATTTTAATAATATTGTGAAATATATGAATATTTTATATGTAAAATAGCGACAATCTTATAAATAATATCATATGCTATTCTTTTACTACATTTAGTATAGCACGTACTAAAAATTATATCATATATAGCATATTATTAGAGAACTATTTTTTTAGTTAAATGCTAAAATTTAGCATTCACATTATATTTAGCACGTCGGACAGCGGATCTCTAATTATTTAGAACATCACTCTCGCATTTATTTATTTATTTTTCTTGAAATATCTCTTTTAGTACATAAAAGGTAAATATAATCTTTTCCGCTCCATTGTTTCTTACTCTTTATCTATTTCCATTTCCTTTTCACTCGTTTGTATTACTGATTAGTTAGCGTGCCTTATGTGTGATATTCCATTTACCTTTGGCATTTTTCCCGAAACAACCTCTCTTTATTTTACTGACATTTTCCGATTGCGCATGGTTTCAGTCACCTCTTTATAATTTTATCCATTGTTTAACGTAGAGTGATGCTCTTTTCACGCGTCGTAGGCCCGCGTGCAATCACTTATTTAGGCAATAACTGATTAAGCCAGACTTAGCCGTAGCCCGTTTAGGTGTTTCTTTGCGATTACATGTAGGGCACGCGCTGAAAGATAGCGTCGTTAAGGAACAGCAGTTTTGGTAATTTTGGAGTATTCAACCTTTGGTACGTGCCAGTTTGGCAGCCTTGGCCTTGGACTGAGTCGCAAAATTCTTCGCTCATTAAAGCCAAAACCAAAATTCCGTCTTATTAGTTATTCCCAACTTGGTTTTTCTCTCTTTTTTTTTTTTTTCCCCTTTCTTTTTGTTTTTTTTGTTTGTTTTTGAACTCTTATATTAATATACACTGCCTTTTTTAATCCAAAATATATATATACACTGTTTTTTTTTTTAATATATACTCCGATTTTTTAGAGTAAGGGCTAATGACACACATGATACATACAACATATACATAACAATACAATAATGTATTATTGATTTTAATCACCTGTAATTATTGAAGTAAAGCTTACATAAATGCCTAAAACACGCATGTCACATGATTCTATATATATATATATTGTGTGCATCCTAGTATTATTTTTTCTTTCCATGTACTCCTAAATAATCAAATTTTGGCAAGGATATAGAATGATCATTGATTCTGATCACTTTTTTTACTCTTAAAAGATTTGCTTACCAGTTTTTAAACTATGAAATTTTTATCTTCTCGTAAATATTTCTAAAAAACGCTAAATTATGTACTAATTGAGCTGCTGATTCAAAATTTATTGGACTGAGGACCATATTGCTTAAAACAATATTACAACAAATTTCAGGTTGAAATTCGTAAACTTATGCCATAGAGGGTTATAAACCTCCTAATTTAGACTCTTTGAGCTCTTTTTTCAAAGTAATAGAACTATCTTGAGATAACTTTTAAAAAAGAATTTTGTAGAATATATTTTTGAAAAAAGAATTAAGAAGAATAGAAAAATTTGCTATTCTAGTGCCAACATTGTCACAGGCTCACAGAGGTCCCGTGATTCAGCTGGTAATTAAATCCGTACCCAAAAACCCATAACCACAAAATCTTTTTGGCTTCAAAGTTGGAATCTGAATCGTGCCACGTGGCAATCTCCTACGGTTTCACCAGCTTAACTGTCAGCCGTCCTAATCGTACCATCGCATTCCCGCTATATCGCTCAGTCTTAACGGCAGTTCCCATCAATTCAATCCTCAACTTGACGGCGCCGTTAATTAAATCTCATATTATTTAAGTAATAATATTACTTTTATATAACGAATTTTAACACTTTATTTAATTTATACTTTCTATTTTAATAATTATCAATAATGACTCTTAAATTTAAAATCCGTTACAAATTTATATATTATTAATAATTTAAAATAATTAATTTATCATAATAATCTAATAAATTTATTCTCGAATTAATCTTTATATGATTTATTTTTAATTTTTTAAATAACGTCTTCATAATTTAACTCATCTAAATTAATACAGAAGTATAAATTTATAAAAAATTTTAAATCTAAAAATTATAATAGCCAAAATAAAAAATAATAAAAATGATTTTGTCACTTTATTAAATAGGTTCCCAGTTCTGACGGCGTTTGCAAGGACAAAAAAAGGAGCCCCGGACCCAAAACCAAATCCTCAATCGAATTTGATAAATTTCCCGCCAAAAGAAAATTCATTCTTTTAATTTGTGTTTCTGCTTTCATTTTTAAGTGCATAAATATTGGTAGATGTATTTGGTTTAAGCAGTTAATATAAGAAAAATACAAAAGAGGAGGGTGTGGGGACAGTACGTACCGATCTGCCGAAAAGGACAGCACCGTTAGTCAAACTAGCGGGAAATGTTTTCGCCTGTTTTCAAAAATAGGCAAACCCATCTATATTTTTTATTTGTTTCTTAAAAAACGAAAATCCAGTTGATTACCTGTGAAGGACTAAATACTTATTTACAATTTTTTTCTCAGTTTTTGAAAATTTTTTTTTTCAAAATCAGGATATTTTTGAGTAGTCATCAAATGTTGAGGGTACCAGAAATTGGGGATCCGTTATTGCAAATGAGGGTCCATTCGTTATTGCAATTGGGCTTTAAAAGTAATTAGGAAGGTGTTATTGTCTTTTCGAGGAGGGTCCATTTAAATATTATGATTTACAACAGTTCCTCCTGAGCTGCTCTGGTACGGACAAGACCCGAGGAAAATCTCCAACCCCCATTCTCTCTATAGCAGCCGGTGTGCGTCACGCTCCATTGAGATAGCTAAAAGTTTTTAGCACAAGCAAACTTATTAAAGAGTTGCAATTGTTTTGAATTTTTGTTTTTGTCAATTTTAGAAGTGAAAATAAATGATAAAAAGATTTTCTCAACTAACATACTTTGAACATCTTCGTATATCAATTTAATTTTTTAGCTAAAAAAGACAGAATAAAAGAGAAATAAAATTTATAAAGTGCGATTTAAATTCACTAAAACTTAACGAAATTGCATCTAACAGGATTTAAATTCTAAGTTTTTCAAAATTTCATATGCTCGAGTGTTAATTCCTTCTTTTTTTTCACACCAATACAAGAGCAAAATTCTACATATAATTGTTTGAAAAACGATCCAAGACACGTAAAATTGAGTGATTAATTGGGCTCATTATTTGCTTCCAATAATTTGATTATTTCGATTTTTTACGAGGATAAATCCAACAATGTGCTAGTGCTTCCTCTGCTCTCGAAAATTATAAGATAAGAATGAGAATTAAAAAAATTTAGTAATAAAAACTTAATTAATTATAAGAGAAGCGGAGTTCCACGACTGGCTTAGAGCGTGGCCCATAGTAAAAAGAGAGAGCTAAGGCAATAGGGACATTGACAGACACATACATTGGCGGGTGGGGACTGTCTGCCGGCCAGCCTGCACAAACTACTATTTTGTTGGCCTCTCTTTCTTATTTATTATTTAATTCCACTATTAATTTTTAAAATAAATTATTACTTAAAAAAATATATATATAGATATATATATAACACAATAAATACTATACTATACCAAAAAAAACTAGAAAGATCTTACAACACATGGTTGCTTCGGGTTCCCGCCTCAAATGAAAAGGAGAGAGAGAGTAACCCAACTCAACCCAACCGTCACTTTTAAAAATTAGAAGAAAAAAAAAAAAGGAGACTAAGACAGGCAGTAGAATTGGTAATAATTGGCATCTTTTTCTTTTTTGTCTTAGTTGGATGTGTGGATGCAATGCAGGGGTTATCCTCGTTCGAAATTTGAACTCAACGGTCAGATTTGGCTTGGCTTTGCATTCAGTCATTTTCCCCCACTAGAATCCGAATTCCCAAACACCTCTCTGCAACTGCCTTTTTTGGTTACCTTCCTCGGCTTGGTATTTCCCGCGCAAGCAAATAATATTCCAGTTTTTCTTTTTAAAAAAAATAGATATACGATGATTGCATCATAATCATTTATCCAAATCTAGTCGTAAAAACAGAAATAAGTGACTGTAATTAATTAAATATATTGATCAAATCAATATGTTGAAAGAATATGTGATTACCATCAAATAATATCCCAATTTTTTTTTTTGAAAAAAATAAAATATAAGTTCAAGCATGTAGTGATGAGTTTATTATAATCATCTATCCAAGCGAGACTCATAAAAATAAAAATAGGTAATTGTGATTAATCGGATATATTGACCAAATCAATATGCTGAAAGAATGTGTGGTTACCATCAAATAGTATTCCAATTTTTTTTTTTGAAAAAATAAAATATAAGTTTAAGCGTGTGATGACGGAAGATGATTGCATCATAACTATTTATCTAAACGAGATTCGTCGTATAAATAGAAATAAGGATTGTGATTAATGAGACGTATTAACCAAATCAATATGCTTAAAGAATGTGTCGTTACCGTCAAATTAGTAGTAGGGCCATAAACTCACATATTTGAGTTTATACTAGAAATTTATAAAAAAACTACTAGACGATATAGTTCTTGACTTGTTGTGGAAGAA
This sequence comes from Parasponia andersonii, assembly GCA_002914805.1. NCBI lineage: Eukaryota > Viridiplantae > Streptophyta > Magnoliopsida > Rosales > Cannabaceae > Trema > Trema andersonii. The sequence continues at coordinate 503,380 of JXTB01000170.1, forward strand.
TGCTCGATCGGTCTCGGGTCTCTTAGTCAAGAGTGTTTATGTTGGAGTCACCCACTAACGCGGGGGGTTTGCATTTATATTTCACCTATAATTAAATACAGCTAGCTCTTCTACGCTAAAAAAGAAAGCAGAAAAGCTAATATTTTGGGTGAAAGCTGAGCATCCAAAATGTTCACATGCCATCAAATTGTTTATTTACTCTATTTTAGCTCTTGAACTAAGTAAATACAATGTATGAAACCAATAACGTGAAACTACAGGAATGACATCTTAGTTTTAATTTGCTAATAGATATTAAAAACACATTTTGGTTTGAATGGAGTCAATACCTTGCTAGGTGTAATTAGTCTCACTGCTATCATGTATAAATTAGTTAGATTAACCACAATAATTAGTATATAATATATTTGTTTAAAGTACTATCCGAGATTAAAAATGTTGTGTTTTGAACAGGACGAAATGGGTTGGTTGGATCCACATTGAGTCAACTAGTGTTTGGCAACCAACTCCCACGATGTTTTGGTGTTTTGTCCATATTGTTTGACAATGGTAAAGCTCCACGCTCTTTCTTTTTCCTAAGTACTTATTTGTCAAACTACATTCCTCGTATGCTAGCATTTTTTTTTTTTTAATGCTGGCTTATTACTCGTTGTTATTATCTGATGATTGAATAGTCAAGCTGATTTCTTCTTGATTTTTTTTTAATTTATCACACTTTAGCAACATCAATAATTATTGTGTTGTGGTGGGCTTCTAAATTATGTTTAGAAATTTCTGATAGTCTTTTTTGCCTCGTGTACTAGTGTCTATATATGTATAGAGATCACCTAATTATATTTTGTACATTTTATACAAAAATTCTCTGAAATCGAAACAATTTATTAAAAATTATCCATGAATTTAATTTTTTGGTATAAAATCTTCTGAGTCTCCTTATATTATTTTTGTCTGAAAAGAAAAGTGTTTCTATTAGTTTTTTTTAATTATTAAGTCCTTATTTTTTATTTGTTATTTTTAGATCTTCATTCTTAGATTTTTGTTTCACTTTATAATATTTTCCGTCCAATACTGACAGTTAATTAGCACTTGCCCAAAATATGCTCGGTAAAATTGAAACAAAGAGAAATTATTATTTCTTTTTAAAGAAGAGTTCAGATTATCATTTATTATCAATTTCACCATGACTGAGATGAGTACATTTTGGACAAATACTAATTAATGATAATTTTGGGTATAAAAGATTAAAAATGATTCGTATAATCTAAAAATATAAGAATGAGGACTTAAAAACTACAAATAAAAGAATGCAGACTTAACCTTTAAGTAGAACAAATAGAAACACTTTTTTTTTTTTTTAACTGAACTAATATTAAGGGACTTCAAGAGTTTTTGCTTGAAAGAATGAGTTCAAGGTTAATTTTACTAATTTGTTCTGAATTCAGTAGATTTTTGTATTAAAAAACTTTAGATAATATGTATTTATCTTTTTTTTTTCAACTACTCAAATTATAGTAACTGTTAGATAATGGTCTAATGACTAAAAAAAAAAATCTATAGATAAGTTAAAACAAAATACTGGATTATGGCCCCATAAAAATATATACATATGCAAAAATTAGATTAAAAGGTGAAAATTGATTGATTTCTCTATGGATAAGGTAAAAAAAATCCCAATTATACTCGTTCCTATATATATAACATGACACAATGGCGTATTAATTTAGGGATATAATTAGCTATTACCCTCTCTAGTTCGTCCTTTTTGAATTTATTCTATTTTCCTGTTCTTGACAAAAAAGAAAAAAAGAAAGAGGAAAACAAGGGTATATATACTCCCGAAGAAAAAAGGATTTTTTTTTTTTTTGGAGAAGAAGAAACAAGACCCTTAAAACACAAGTATCAAAATACAAAATTTGACAGACAGCAACCATCATTTGTGAGAATAAATGAGTTCGAGTACCTCGTAGTGCAAGTGCATGGACAGTGGGCACATATATAGATTTGTTTCTTATCGTTTTAAGAAAGTGGGGTTTATATATTTCATTAGGGAAAGAGGGTAGCGTCCTTCATAATTTGCAATTCGAAGAAGAAAGTGTAGTGTACAACTTTGCTTTCATGATGATGAGGCTCATGGGGTTGTCCTCTATCTATGATTAACGGCATCTGCCTCAGAAGGAGGGTGAGTAAATGTCAAGCCACATTCGTTTAGTATATCTTATCTGTAAGGAACAAGGGACAACTTTTACTAGATTGCATCACGAGGTGGGACTAGTACAAAAAGAACACGTTAAATGCATTAGTAACTAACTCTAATGTGTGTGATAAATAGTGCAAAATACTTTGATGTAATAATATTTCGATCTATATATAAATAACAAACAAACAAATTAATTAAAAATGTAACATATAACAAACCTTAAAATATCAGCCATGCAACATAATAATCTATGCAATACAATAAGAAAACTTGTTAAAACTTTGTGTTCCACATCATCTTTTAGTATATCAGTCTTCTACATACTCATAATTGAAAATGGTGGTAGCTGGTGAGACTCATCTTTGAGATTCACCTGTAATTCTAATTAGATGAGACGTTTATTTATTTTTTATTTCTGACAAAGAGCTGATCACTACCTCGTCTTGATTCCCTGTTAATCAATAATTTTAACTAAGAAAGACATCAATTGAGTCCAACAACAATTAAATGCGAAAAGCCAGTTTGACATAGAAAAATCAGGCAATATGGTAGGTGTTCGTGTTCTTCAACTAAAAAATGTTGAGTTTGAATGTCTTAGTTTCATAACCTTGTCTTCTTTGTCTATACTCGGAAATTTTCTTTGAGGAAAAAAAAGAAAAAATGCCTAAGAAGATACAGTAGGCAATACAACCCCACACAACAAATTCCTTTTTACAGCTTATTCTGTCTATATTTCCTAGGTTTCCAATTTGTTTTCACAGAAAGTTAAACCCATCCCCATCGCCATCCCCACGACCTGTGTACTCCACATTCCACCAACTGTTTGATTCCCATCATAGTACGGCATCGTTTTTAAACAGTGACACCTGGTCCATGATGCTGTCCCTTTTAGATTTTCTTTACCTATTCTCAAAATTTGTAGAAGAGGTATGTTTGGACCCACTTTATCACATGCAAGAGATGCCATATTAGATTGGACTGGGTTCAGACCATTTTAATAAAAGATTTTAGTATTAAAAGGTGGCAAATTAGAAATTGTAGAACAAGGTATCTCCATATGAGTGTAGTGGAGGGTTTTTCACATGGGCCAACATCTAAAATACAAAAGCTGTGGTCAATAGTCAAACATCTCGGCAATCGTGCACGTGTGGGCTGATCCTTGCTGCTTGGTGCGGCTACACAGCTTTCTAAAAAGCCTAGTGTGGGTGTGGACTCTGTGAACTGTGGATCCATATGGGTGTGACTGGATGCTACATTTTTTTCCCTTTCTTCTTTTGATGCATACTATACTATTTTATTCAACGAGAAGTTATCAAGATCCAATTAATGAGTCTATATTTGTAGAGAAATATTTTCTCTAAACAAAGTTCTGAATTTGTCAAAATGCAAATTTCTTAATTGTGCCACAATTTTTTGTTTTTGCTTTTTCCTCTTAGACATAAAAAAGCTGTCTAATAACACATTTAAAAGAAAAGAGAAGAATTTAAAATGTGAAAATATTGTATTAGGTTGTAGGCACCTCTTCTGTTCTGGGTTCCAATAGTAGCAATAAACGAGTTAGGTTTAGCCCCCAAAAAATAGCCTGACTTATGAATATTCTCATCGTCCATTGATTTTACTTATTACTGGTAAATGTCAAATAAATATAAATTGGCTTTTCATGGTTGCTTTAATCGTTATAAATGGATGCTACATTTTTTTCCCTTCTTCTTTTGATTCATACTATACTATTTTATTCAACGAGAAGTTATCACGATCCAATTAATGAGTCTATATTTGTAGAAAGATGAGGTCGAAATTTTAAGTATATTGTAAACTGTAATTCAAGGTTAATTTCCGAGTACAAAGAAAAAAAAAAATCAATGTAAAATAATGGACGTGATTACTAATCAGACTAAATCTATGTATATGACTATAAAATTAATAGTCCTTCGCAGAATTATTATTGGCACTTTCTATATAATTATTTTTTTTGCTCACTTTATTATACTACAAGAAAAATCACTTTAGACGACACTTTTTAAGACGAAATTAATTTCTTCTCTAAAGATGATTTTCAGAGATGAAATATTAGTCTCTCTAAACCTTTGTTGTTTTTTTTTTATAATTTGGTTGAATTTTTTTTCAAAAATGAAATTAGTTTGCCTCTAAATGTTTCATTTGGGGACAAAATAATTGTTTCATCTCTAATGGATTTAGCATTAAGCTTTAATGTGACTAATATTTTGGAGGGAAGCTCTTATAAATATAGATGTAAAGTATTTTTGTCTCTAAAACAATTTTCCTCACTAAAATTTCTCCAAGACCAGATTTAGAGACAAAATTAATTTGCGTTTCTAATAATGATTATGCATTTTGTAAATGAATTTTGGAGAGAAAATAGGCAGGAAAATAGATGAAATGTTTTGTAAAAATAACTATTATAGTTTATCATAATAAATAGCCAATAAAAGTCCACCAATGCTATTTTAATTTTTTATGGATTCAGTCTATTTTATTTCGAGTGTTTGAACTAATTTGGGAGTTTCTGTAATTCTGTATCCTACGAAAGTTACTTAAAAGTCAGAAAATATTTAAGTAAAATAAAAAATCGTACGAAGTGAGTGATAATTACATTAATAAGTTTAATTTTTAAATGCTCCGCCCATAATAATATTTATCACTAACCGAATGTATGAAAACTAAGTATAGTGATAATAATGTAATGAAACATGATATTATAATATTAATTTATTCTTCAATAATAAATATATATTTACGTTTTACCCTTTTCTTTTTGAGACGTACCGTTCACCCTTTCTGATGTATTGGTTATAGTCAAATAAAATATTTTGATTAATATATTCTTATTTATTTAAGGATTAATATAATTTGATTAGTATATAAATAAATCTATACTTATTTATGGAACTTTACCATTTATTTTGATTATTTTAATTAATGTGGGTATGCTTCATAATACGTGTATGACAAATATGGGCTGCTGAGTTTAAAAAGATTTAAAAATCTAGATTATTAGTTAAAAGATCATAGATTATCTATTTACAGATGAATTTATACGCTTCAAAGAATTTAAAAAAAAAACATTCTACAAAACTACGTTTATGAATTGAGTTAATATATCTTACTTTCAAATTGCTTTTATGAATAAAATATATTTTTTCAATAACATATTTGATGAAAATAAAGGATGACGATTCTTTTTTTTTTAAATAGTACGACGATGATTATGTAGTAAAACATTACTGTATTCCTAAAAAAATATTAATTGCGTCTGTATTCATCATAGTTTGCAAAATACGAGAGGCAAATTAAAGGGCTAGCAGATATAATTTGGACTTTTTTTATATATAAAAATTACTTTTAGAAATTCGGCATAACAATACGTCTACACTAAAAATAAAATGAATTTATTTATATGTGTAATAAATTAATTTTAAATGTTATGTGTATAAAATACACTAGTAATAGGTGAAAATTTTCTACCGCTTTACATTTTCACCTAGTTTAATTTGATTGATCATAAATTTTATACACTATTTAATGATAATTAACTATAATATCAAATAGTTCAAAACAAAATCATATACATGATGAATAATGACAAGAAAATATTGGGATAAATTTACTTTTAGTTTGAACAAAAATGAAATAAAATTTAAATAAAGAAATAAATTTGGTGAAAATTATTTTACACGATGGAAAATGTGTACCTTTATAATATACGTTTTTAATAAAAAGTATGAGTATTTCTTTGTTTACCATTGACACAATAACACTGTATAACTGTATAATTGAAAAATATGTATTCGGAGAAAACTAATTGGAGAATTATTAGGAAGTTATTATTTCATTTTGTAATAGTATTTAACTAGCATATTTTCTCAAACTAAAATAAAGATCCTCGTTTATAATAAATGAGTTTTACACCAAAACAGTCCACTAATGACTTATGGTGATAAAAAATTTTCATTCATAAATTTGATCAAAATTAGTCCTATGTCATGTATCTAAATTTACCTAAATACCATAATTAAAATTCATTTTCTTTTTTCTATATCATTGTCACGTCAAGGTTCTTTATCAATCTCCTCTATGAATCTTCACCGTGATAGGAGTACAGTAGATGAATATTCATTAAATCTGATTTTTCCTTTTCTGTTTGTCGTGGTTGAAATAATACGGTCGAGATTGTTTTTATTGGATCATGGAAGTAAAGATTTGGAGTTTCAATTTTTTTAGAAATAATACGGTCGAGTTTGTTTTTATTGGATCATGGAAGTAAAGATTTGGAGTTTCAATTTTTTTTAATTGAAAAATGTCTATTTTTGTAAATGAGTAATAATTTATCCCATATTGAACCATGAGCTTTAGAATAGGGTCAACACTAATAATACCTATAATTTCTTACACATGAGGTCTAAACGAGTAAGAGGATAAAGAGTAGATAAATCGTTTCATATTAAGAGATTCCATGTCACAAATTATAATTTCAATATGATCAAGTTAAATAAATCTATACTTTCTTATCATGATAGAAGTATGTATTCAATTTCCTTCTTCTTGTAACATGCTTGAGAGGAAGATATTTCAAATCTTTTCTCAAATGAGAATAGTGTCATTTTTCTTTAATTTTTTGTGTTGAATATCCTTCCATTTGATGATGTATAAATCCACTTGTCCATTCCACCGATGTTTGGATTTGTGTACGTATCCTTTATATTTTATGTGCCTTTAATCTACTCATATCTAAATTTTTGGTGGTTTTAGGTTGTATTGTGTGGGTTTTCGTCACCTCGAGTAAATAGAAATTCCAACCTCAAAAGATTCAGCTCACATATTGTGCAATTAATGTGTGATCTAGTAAAAAGAAGCTTTTGGAAGAACAACATAGAATCGGATAAAAACACTTTCCGCTTTAGGACGTGTGACCAACCAAGAATTTGACTTAATATTCAACCTCATAGATATAGAAAAATGAGAAAAAGACAAAACTAAGTTTGGAACATGGATTCTACTGTAGAAAAGATAGTGAGAAATAAGTAATTAGAATGAAAAAAGATTCTTTTAGTTTCAAAATAAAATTAGAGTTTAATTTTTTTGAATAGAAATAAACCAGAGATCGCAACGATTCATTGCATTTCAAATTAAAACTACATTTTTAATAATTTGAATGGATCAAGTACAGTCTATATTTAACTAACTTTAGAAACTATGCAATCTTTTAGTTAAATTAGTTTAAAACGACGTTTAAATTATAAAAAAGATGTAATATATGACTTATACTTTTATCTCATTTTTAATAATTTTTTTTCCCCTTTTGGTGAACTAATTTGAACTATCTATCCAAAATTAGTTCAACGTTTCTATTGGAAAATATCACTAGCGGGGATAAGAAAAACATTTAAGGCAACCATGATTATGTCCCAATATCAACGTGATTTATAGTTACCTTAGTAGAATCTCCTCTTTGATTTTAAAAAGAAAATAATAATAGATCAACCTTTATTTTGAATTTTTTCCGTTATGTGAAATATATGAGAAAACCTTTCCAATAAAAGAACAATATGATAAAGGTTAAAAAAGAAAATAAAGAAAAAACAATAGTACCTAAAAATAATACTACCCGCTAACAATTCAGAATTTTCAATCAACGAATTTTCTATTTCTATCAAGTCCTTTCTTTTCAAAATCTTAATCTCACCTTTTTTTTTTTTTTTAAGGGAAAAAAAGTCGTATGTTCTCACTTACTCAAAAAGGAATAATTAAGATAATAATCATATGCTATAAGTATCACGTCCTTTGGAAAAACAAAAAAAGAAGAAAAAATATCGAGCGGGAGAAGGGAAATAATTGCCCACAAAAAGTTACCTCCACAGCTCCACTTCTCTATGCTCAAAAAGTAATTTGAGAAAAATGCTCTAATCTCTAACTCCTTCCGCCACTCTCTCATTTGGGTCCTTAAATCTCTAATTTCCTTTCTCAATTTGAAAATGCAGGCGTCAGGGGAGAAGATATCAAACTCCATGAAGGAGATCCAGGTCATCAAGCAGTGTAATGCTGGAACTCGATCTCAGAGTTCACTTGACGGATATGATCCTTCAAGCATTGTAATCCTTTCCATTTTGCTATTTTTCACCCTTTGTTGTGGTTTATTGAAAATCCCTTTTTGAATTCCTAATTTAATCTATTCTTTTCTAAAGTGAATTTTTAGAGTGCAACCTGCTAGGGAAGGGGATTCGATCTCATAGTTCACTTGAAAGTATCATTATAAATATTTTTTGGTCAATAAAGCACAAAACTTGGTATGCTTTTGTGTATTGCATGTTGTTGAAGTTCTGAAAGTAATGGTTTTTAGATGTGCTTTATATCTGAACCTGATTTAAAAAAAAGGGGCATCTTGCCTCTATGAAGGAGCCCCTTTTTATGCATCATGAAAATTTATTAAATATGATGTTCCTACCCTTAAAGCCTTAGCTGCAGTTGTGTATATCCGTGGTTTTGGATTTGGACCAAACTTTGGACTTCTAATTTGGGGAAAAAACTTCAATTTCACAACCAATCAAATAGTCAAGTTGATTTTTCATTGAATTTTTAACGAAAGCATTCCATGTAGCTATAAGTGAGTACTAGTTCATTAGTTTAGTTTATTCATGACGTAATTTTGCATAATTAATCAAGTCGTGAAAAAGTAGTCAGCTTTTGTAATTTGCCTCCTAATAAAGAATTTCAAAAATTATATGAAGAAAATGGGAAAAAAAAGGAAAAATATCCCAAGTGATTCTACCTCAATAGAAAAGTAGATAGATGTTAGCATTCACGAACATGAAGAGGTACAAGCTTGTGTTTGTCTCCTATGTGTGTATTTTTATTGTACATGTGACATGCTATTGCAATAAGCAATATGCACGATTTTGGCTTGGAACCTTTATTAACACTACATATGTGGCAGAACTAAGTGGAGTCATGGATTTCAATATTGTCCCCTACCATAAAGTTGATTAAAGCTGCTTAAATTACTTGTTCATGTTGCATCACAGTGATTAAAATATCTTCTTCAGACCTAAATTTGTTTTCTACTTTTTTTGTCTTTTTCAATTTGCTTAGAGGCATTAGAATTCTTAGTCTTGTTGATTGGTTTGATCTTATTCATTAATAAATTTTTTTTACTTTCCAAAAATTCAATCCATAAGCTATTCTTGGAATAAGATGTGTACGTATTTTACCCTGATATTGCTATGTATTTACTGGTGCGTAGAAGCAACTATAGTTCATGTCTTCTATAAAGAATATCTATGTCATAAAAATATTGCATCCAAAGCCTTCTCTATTTTTGTTGGGTACATCTTTTGAGTAGTTCTTTACTGGGGGGTGTCTAGGTAGTCTATATTTGGATATTCTTTAATCTCAAAGTCTTGTGAACTCTATATGAGGCTGCTGCATATGGTAATGTGACTTCACGATAAAATACTGCATTTCATTTCTTTCAGTCATGACTGACCTCTGATTTTTTTTATTGTCTTGCCACTTTCAAATGTGAATATGACCAAGTAGTTGTATAATTATTAATTTTAAACATCTCATAGTCATATTTATGAAAGGTATATGAAATATCTTCCAAGCCAAAAAAAAAAAAAACAAAATATTTTTTATGGAACACCTACATTCACTTATACTAAACTCCATATTGTTTTCTGAGATTTGATTGGAGTGTTATGTATTTTGCAGGATGAAAGTACACTTACTACTCTTAACTGTAGTGGTGTGGTTTGGAACTGTTGCCTATAGGACCATTTTCTCTTTAATGCTTTCTTTATATTTGCTTTGAGAACTGTGACCTTACATATTATTGAATCGAGACTTGTATTGAATATTGAATTATTAGAAGATTATGCGATACATTTTGTTTTCTACTATAAATATTTATTAGTTAATTTCTTGTAGTAGTGACATTATATTAATTCAATAAAGTATTTGGAAAAAAAAGTTGTTAGAAGAATCCTTGAGATACAAAATATGATATGTAAAAATAAGTTTGCAACGTGCTAGAGGCAAAATAAATTGGCCTCTAAAATGTGAAATTATAAGATTTTTAATGAATATTAAAAAATCTCTTTTAGAGACTACAAGGTTTCATCTCTGATTCTGTTTTTAGAGACAAAATATTAGTCCCCAAAAGTGAATAATGTCATCTTCTTTAGTTTTCAAAAGACGAATTTTTCATCCATATCATGATTTTTAAATAAAATATTTCATTGTTTTATGGATAAAATTTTGGTCTTTAAATATCAGATTTTCAGAGATTAATTTATTTTTGATCTCTAATTACTATTAGGGACTCGGTTTCAGAGACAAACAGTGATGAACATATTTTTGGTCTGTAAATAGTTTTTAGAGACAAATTTAAGCATTTTTAGGGACAAAAAATATTGTCTCTAAAAGTGATTTTTCTTGTAGTATATTAGCTCATGTACTGAGAAAATAAGCCTTTTTTTTATTTTTTCCCTCCTCCTCTTCGAAGGAACAGAAACAAGATCTGCACTAAACTTGAACTCGAACTTGTCAGATTCGTTACCTACAAAATGTTCCTCTGATGTGTATAAAATTCCAATTAAAATTACTTGATCCAATGAATATATATTTATATGTAGAGTTTGTCAGAAAAAATAAGCAGATCCGAACTCTGTCACCCAAGCTGTATACAAATGAAGTTGGGAATATGTACTGCCTCCATATTTGAAATTGGATCAACTGTCTTATAATTGAGGACTTCATGCAAAAATAAATAATTGAATTTAAAAAAATGAAAGAGATAGTGAATAGTAGTGGTGCTGGGAATTGGCTATGGGGCTTGGAATAATTACATTGAATTTGGACCTGGATATTTTGTGTGTTTGTAAATTGTAATTTTGTATTGAGAGGTCGAAGGTTTCTTTGATCTTGGACACTCACACAAGGTGCCTAAAGGTTGGAACCTGACACAGAAGAGATGTCCCATGTCTCAACCTTAATCGGTATAGAAGAAGGCGTCTTATGTGCTTCCACGTTATGACTTTGTATTTAATTATTTATTAATGTATGTCGCATAGTTATGGCCCTTTATGGGCATCTTCTACTACCACTGCAGGCACGTGATTGATAATTGCTTATCATCTTCGTGAAAACATTAATCCCTTGTTATAATGTCCAAAAATATTATCAAGAACACATCAGCAATAACTATATATATATCACATATATATGATACGCTTTATTATTACTTAAAAGACAATTTCCTCATTCAACCGGTAGCTACTAATTTAAAAGACACTAGATGCAATGGCATTACATGGTACATACAATCCGAAGACAAATAAGCCTTAAAGTACTATTCTTCAGACAATTAAGCCAGGCGCCACAGTATAATATCCATATAGAATGGTTTAGAGTTTTAGATGGCTTAAAAAATTCATACTTCCACTAACAAAGAATTTTATTTAACACTATTAGTGGATATAGCTCAGAAGAAGGGCATGGCATAATTAGCACTATTCATAATTTAAAAGGTCACACCGAGACAAATAAGAGTGTAACAAATTATAACGATCAGCTGATTATATATACTTAAGAGTGTAAACCAGCTATTGAATCTCTGCGTGAAGAGACCCCCCTTTTTTTTTTTTTTTTTGGAGGGAAGAGAGACATTTTCCCTTGTTCTACGGGGAAAGAGTTTGAGGTGTCGGAATCTTTGTTGTTGTAGAACGTAGATTCTTGGAACTCGAACAAACTAATTTACACCACACTTTCCCACTTCGACCCAACTCAGTCTTCCATGGCTGTGCAGTTACTTCCCCCCAAAAGATGATGCATAAATAATAATTATAGAAACCAAAACCCGACTTAGGACAAGTACTATAAGTCACTTATAATTAAAATAATCTTCATGCTTTTGCATAAACTGAACTTATTGTAATTAATGCTTTGTTCAACCCACAAATTCTTGTTACATGGTTGAATTTTTTGCTTATAAAAATGACATGGCTGTCTAGAAACTTTGGATAAGGCTAACCTTAAAACAAGGACTCTATACCCCACCCCCCACTTATGAAATCGACCTCTCTGTCTCTCTCACGCATAGAATTGCGAGTTCACAAATATACATGTAGTGTAGGAAAGTAGGGCATGTACCCTCCGATAAGGCCTAATACAAGGACTGGTCCTAAAACATGGTTTCAGGATAACCATGGATAATAATTGAGTTATTAACTTTTTTTTATTATATATGTTATATGATTTCTCATTATTTAATTAATAATAATATTTTATTTAGTTGTAATAAATTTTAATTTATTAATTTAATAATGACAATTAAAATATCACATAAAAAATTTGGTACAAAAATTAAAATACGTAATATTATCTTTCAGGATAATTAGCTTAGAACAATCACGGGATCACGTTTAAAGATTTAGCCGAGGACTTCATGAGCTAAATAAATGGAAATTTGACACCACCCCTCAAACAAACCNTTTACTTATAAATAATATTTATAATGTAATGACTATTACTTCAAATAAAAAAATTTAATTATTACATCAAATAAAAAAATTAAAATTACACTTGAAAATGAATGTAAATACTATTTTATTTCTTTTTTATTTTTAAGTTAGTCACTTTTTCTTTTTTTGCTCATTATTTAACATATTTTGTTCCCTCATTATCATCTTATTCCTCGTATTTATAATTAAACCAAATGTAAAACTTGTATCTATATATATATTATCATCTTATTCCTCGTATTTATAATTAAACCAAATGTAAAACTTGTATCTATATATATATGACTAAACTTGTTACAAATCATCTTTTTTCTCATATCATCCAATTACTATATTCTTATTTTCTAATATACATTTTGCATGTTAAATTTATATGGTAAATAATAATAAACAATTATTAAAATATTAATTTTACCACCATAAATAATTTAATCTATTTTTATATTTGGTAATTAAATCTATTTAATCATTACTGCAAGTATAATTATTTTTTTCCCAATAGTGATAGCATTTATTTATTTTTTTAAAAAATAAATTCAAAATTAAGGATATATTAATCAAAGTACAATTAATTCCATTATATTCCATAGATGATTCCAAAATTTTAACCAAACAAAATAATCAATTTTATTTTTCTTTTCTATTCTTATTTTTCATTACGATTATCATTATATTCAATTTCATTCCATCCAACCAATCGGCATCTAAGAGTCTAGGAATGTAACCCCAAGCAGAAAACCGAAGCTATGGTTGACGCTGGAATCACACAATCAAAATGCTAAAGATATGGTTTCCTTTAATAATTTACAAACTATACAGGAACAGCTTGTAATATTATACAGGTGGCGTGAGTCGCGTGACTGCCCAGCCAAAGAACAGATGTCATGAACTAATTTTGACATGAGGAGAAAGTCGTATCGACGGACTGATTTGCTTAGCACTCTCCTCCAAAGAAATCTGCATGAAAATCCCAGAACGAAAAAAAGACTACAAATTAATATATACCAAGATGAGAAAGTACATGTTTTCCTTTCTTCCAGTTCATTCTAGATAATTTTCTGTTAATCTTTCTTCTAATTCACTAACTATATGTCATCTTATTCCACTTGGCCAATGTTAGCTAATCCCTAAATGGACTGTAAAGGAAATGGAAACCAGGGAAATGTTTCCCTTTTCATCCATATATGTGTTTACTCACTAGGGCAAAAATTGTGGAATATCTTTCACATAAGTAACTAACTGCGGATGACTCAATTTTTAATACTTCTCATTCCTCCCAAAAACCTTTCCTTTTACGATTCTTTTCATTACCGGACTAGTAAACAAACATGCCCTTGGTTTGCAATCTTAGAGTAAAATCGCAACGTGGGGAAACTGTCGGAGGGAGTAGGGTAAAGTAGCCAAGTAGTTCAATCACGATCTACTGTTAGTATTAAATTTAAATGGTTGACTATTCATCAATTAGGCATAGATTACTCAAAGCAGTTGGACACTCGACCATCTAAGATCTCTACTTTACTAACACATAATTGAATTTAAGAGGGATTCTGTCATTCTTACAAATCAAGGAAACTGTGCCAACAACTACGTAGTCACGAAAGTAACCATTTGGTACTAAACAATCTGCAAAGCTTGAGGGAAGAAAAGACAAATTACCAAGAGAAGATCCTCATCAGTACCAAAAGATTTGCGGGCTTCCTCAAGGCAATCTGAAGAGATCTTAACATGTTTCCTGCATCAAAGATGGTTTGTGGTTCCAACATGAGCCAAAATAAACTTGGAAAAAAACAATATATAAAGTATCCAAAAGTAAGAAACACGAAGTACTTGAAGTAATATAGGCTCTTCTGCAAACTCATAAAAGTTGGAAAATCAAATGTAGTTTAAGGGCGATGGACATCCAATTTCACTTTTAGATTATCTTCTATAGTTTAGGACACTGAACCATTCCCAAGTAGATTTTGAAAACAGAAAAAGATGCAACCATCAACGAGGGAGAATATTACCTAGAATTGGCAGGATCTCTAATCTCAAACTCGTCTGTTACAGTGTCGTAACCACATATAATCACATAGTGACCTATAAATAAAAGACTATATGGTATAAGTATCCGATTTTTCATGAGCCAAGCATAATAAAGACAATAGTTTAAGATAATTATGCATATTTTAAAAAATGATAATGAATGGAGTAATTAAACCAGGTCCTAATTAAAGCATAAGATCATAGGCAAAGGACGCTAAAACTTTTTAGATCTCAGGAAAAACGCAGGTCAAATACTATATGGTGCATATTCGGAATATGGGAAATATATCATGCATAATGACAGAAGTAGCTGAGAAGAATGTACATAAAGAATAACACACAAATCCACAAGCCTAGCTTTTGATCGATCGACACCAAACAAACCCATCCTACAAAAGTTTGCAATATCTCTGAAAAATGCCGCGAGTCTCCAACAGAACATAGGGCAAAATAACATCCAAGACAACATGACAAACAAAAGGTACAACACTACAACTTTACCACCCTCAGTATTGAATAGGTACGTTACATTACATTTACAAACCAAAACAAGAAATTCTGCTTACCAGTGTAATCAGAGTTGATGTCACGGAAGTCTGAGATAATTATATCCTTCAGCCAAGACCGACTAAAGTACAAAATTTTGACAGATACATTTAGAATTAGCCAATTATGAACAAAGCATTGTTCAGGAAATATTGGAGACTTTAAGTCACACCAGAGACAGAGAGTAAAAAGGAGGAGATAACAAGAAAATGAGACCTCAATTTGTACTGGTCAACTAATGCAATGACAATATATTTCCCAGACAATATCAAAAGAGAAATTTCTTCTTTGCTGATTGACCTGCACTGTGGAAAGAGAAAAAAGTTTATTGCCCTGTTGGAAGAGAAGAACACAGGTAAACAAAAACATTATATTCTAATTTGAGAAGAAAATAAACGAGGACCAGCATATAGGCCTGTTTGTATTTTCCGTAATAAACAAGCAATTCCACCATATTCAATACAAATTACATCAAGGACTATGCCATCAAATATATGGTATATACCTGTATGTTAATTCCAGCTTCAAGTGATTTTTGAAATAACATATCCACTCGTATCAGATCATTAGGTAATTGCTCCTGCACCATAATCAAACTGAATTTTTTGAGTGTTATGAGGATAAGAAAACCTAACAAGTATATCAAGTATATTAACACGTAAAAAATCACAAATTCATGACAAAACAACCTCTGGCACAAACCCATTGGAAGGAAAAATCCATTAAAACCAAGAGAAAACCTAGAAAGAAAAATGCTAATAGTGATTCAGTGCCTAGAAACCAAGACTCTACTGCACCTTATATTTGCAGTAGGTTGATTGTGCAAGAAGATACATGTATATGATAAAGAAAAAAGATTAGTTATAAGAAGGACAGGAGTGTAGAAAAGTTGAACACTGGTATGACCAAACAGCTGCTTGGTCCCAAAATCAACATGCATAATCAGATGTAAAAGAGAGCTGACAACCCAGCATCACTTGCAAATTATCAAACTGGAAAATGATACAGAATTACAGATAAATAAAAGAACAGAGCTCAGTTTTAGTGTTAAAATGACAGTAACACAAAGGAAAAAAGATATGACTCTGATTATGCTCTGGCTAGGTGCTGCAACTTTGACAAAACTCTTGAAAATTCTCTTCAGAGTATTTTCCTAAACCATGACATAGCCACTAAAAAAGTAATTTTTATGAACGTCAGTGAATCACCTTGTAAAATGTCTCGACAGAATAATTTGGGTTTGCTCCATATGTTACTGTGTAGTACAAAAAACTGATGGAAAACTTCTGCAATAAGTACGCCAGATCAACAGTCCAAATGCTGCGCACAAGGTGTCAATAATAAGCGAAAAATTGCTAATATCAGCTTCTATCTACCAGGGATAATTTCATAAGTATATACTTGAAACTGTTCAGTGAAAAATGTAATTCTCACATTATCTGACTAGATTCCAGTTTACAATTGAGAGAAGAATGTATATTCATATATTATTTGACTAGCAGTTTACCATTCAGAGAAAAATGTACATTCATATGCTATTTGACTAGATTCCAGTTCACCAACAAATACGTTATCCTTATGAGCAGCACACGAGCCACAAAAAGCTCATTAGTTCGCTTTTAAACTTGTAAAGAAAATAGTTCTGTATGTAAGCTACGCAGTATCCATAAGCTATGGCATGCTGCTAATGTAAAATTTACTTTAAAGACCTTTAACTGATAAAAAAAAAATGCTAACATTCAGGGTGACCCTGTCTTTAAGCCCATATCATGAGAGGAACTAGACTCATGTTATGCCAAGAGAGGAGTCAGCAATCGGCAAAATGGCAAGGATAGGCCTTGGGCTTAGATATATAATATATATATATATATATATATATATATATATATATATATATAGAGAGAGAGAGAGAGAGAGAGAGAGAGAGAGAGAGAGAGGAGGGGGGGTGTTCTTGCCATCACCAAAAATTATAGAAAACCTTCATTCTTTACCTAATAGTAATAGCTTTAAAGGCAGAAAACCAGGATCTACCTTGGCTTACTAAAACTCTTAATTATGCGTTCAATCTGACCATGTCTATAGTCAACAAAATATGTAAGAAGTATAAAATATAACAACAGTTGTGAGAATAACTAAAGCTGTATCCATAGGATAGGAAACACATATACTGAAAGGCAAGGTCAGAAAAGATTCTACCCTCCAAAGTATTGAACATTCCTAAAAGCGTTAATAGTTCTGTTAGATCACATACGCCAAAACTATGTAGAACTAGAAAACAATAGGTAAATTAGACACGTTTTCAAGACTTAATAAATGCAGCTAGCAACACAATCACATATCTAAGATTTTTTAGCCAAAAAACCAAAGATGTACTATAAGTTTTCTCAATTTCTTTCTTCACCAATCTCTGGAAGTAGCCCATGGCATAGAATCAATCCATCAACTATATAGAATTACTTCTTGAAAAGAAGTCATGAATAAAACGAGAAATTGAAACTTCAAGGAAACACCTCGTTGTGCAACATAGCTCTGCCAGAGACTCAATGCTGTGGCTGTTGATGCTAACAGTTCTGAAAACCATCAGAACACAAGCGAGTCCACAATCCCAAGAATATAACTGATTTATATGTGGAACCTATAAGCAACATAGCATATTACTAAATTAAAACACATGTTAAAAATTGTTATGAACATTTTGATTTGAATAATTAGAATTGGGAAAAAGGAGTATCATTCAGAGAGATAAAGGGCAGAATCACTAAGCACTCACTTCAACAAAATGCGAGCTGGCTAAGACAGAAACAGAGCATTTCCCATTACAAGATAACTTGTCATATGGGTAGGATTCTAAAAACCTCGAATTTTCTCTCTCTGATAATGCTTCCTCTTCTGTCTTTAGATTCTTATTAAACAGGAAATATAAAGGCCACATTATTTGACAACAACACTAAGCTCAGGGACCTGTAAACACGGTCCAAGTAGCTTTTTAAGTCAGCAAGTATTATCTGGTAGATTTCCGAAATAGTGGCTTAACGTCGTTTGCATTAGAACCTGTTGCAATTTCAACAGAAAACCAATAAGATTTCTGGCATAAACAACGAAAGGGGAAGAAAAGCCAGAGTTGTGAAGTGCTGTTACTTTGAAAATTCCGTTCTATTCAAGTGATACCGATTCATTTTGGGATTTTCACACTGCCAAACGCCATGCTTTGACACTTTTTACAGTCAATGCAAACCAAAGATTTCAGCTTCAAACCTGAATTAAAAGTTATTAATCAAAGATCATTGTCTACTATATAGTCTATATTTGCAAATTTATATTGAAATCAAGATATGAAATTTAAAGGGAATGAAGATAAACGAAGTTCATGGCAGTGTGGAGATAAGATATCACATTAAGTAAGACAATTCATCATTCAAATTGAAAAATGGCAAGAAATCAAATAAAACGACGTCTCTTATTAGTCAAAAATTTTCAATGCAATGAAATTCTACAATTATAGAGGTGGAAAACAGAACAAGTTATCAAATTGATCAAAGAGCTCAAGCAAGCTTCACATTTAAATCGATCATTTGGCATAAATATAGACAGTTTTTAAGCAGATTATATCCCCCCAAGAAAAAATAAATAAATGAAAAAGTAAGATCATTATAGAGCAAATTAGCTTGATAACGTGGAATCCAAATCCACCCCTAATGAAAATACAACAAACCCAGATACAAAATTCGATCAAAAACCAAGAACTCATTTCCAAATCCGAAATAACAAACACAAACACACGTAACATACATACGTACACAGAGATAAAAGGTAAAAGAATATGCATACCTTTTGAGAGGGAACCAAAGCAGAGTTAGCTGTTCAGAACTAGGTCGAACGTGAAATCCCCTTCTTTTTTATTTTATTTTATTTTTTCCAAGTTGGTGGTTGTTGAGTCTGGTTTGAGACTTGGTTTGACGAAACAAAAAGATGTTTGGAAGAAGAATAATAATAATTCCGGTTAGGGGTGGGGGTGGTGGTGGTGGTGGAAGCTTATTGGATCGTGGGTTGGCTTTCGTTGTTGGCTTACCTGTCCCCAAGTCAAACTCAAACGCCTTCTCTCTCTCCTTTATTGTCCTCTTTTTTCCTTCTCCTCTTCCTTCTCTCTCTTTCTGACTCTCAAGATAATTATATTATTAACAATAATTTATTATTATTAACCTTTTCCAAATTTTGGCGGTGATTATTCTGATTTGCTGATTTAAGTTGCGGTCAAAATGCAATTCGTGTCTTTCATTTATAATGGTTTTTCTAGTTTTAATAGGCCCTGAAGTAGGGTTCATAAAACCAATGGGCCACATATCTGGGAGCAGCCCAGTAGGTAAATGGGTTGAATCCATATGAAGAATTAGCGAAATCGACGCAAATACCCATTTTTGAGGCATTTGGACTTTTTTAAACCGTTTTTTCAAAATTATTTATCTAGACCAAATTTCTGACAATTTTAGCTCGTCTTGGACAGAGAATTATTCAATTTTCCGAATATGTCTATCTGCAAATATTTTCTTTTTCCTAACATTTTTTCTTCCTCTTTATTGATTTCTATTTTCGTAGCCCTCTCTTTCTCTCTCTCGACTATAGCTCCATATTTCGGTCATCGTAACTTCATACGAAGTCTTAATTTCTCGCTCTCAGTCCCGCATCGTCCTATTTGGTCATCTTAATTCTACGAGAAAGAGGTATGTGTTTTTTTTTGGTTCTTGGTCATTTATTTGTTCTTACTGTAGGTTTTTGGGTATTGAGGATGGTAGAATTAACTAGGTATAGATTTATTAGTTATCATATCTATGTCGACGTAATGGATCTAGATTTGATTATAATTATTTACTACAAATTTGTAACACGAAGAGATAGTACATCATAATCTCTCTCTCTCTCTCTCTCTCTCGAGCATAGCTCCATATTCCCTCTGCATTAACTCCATCCACCATAACGCCGGCCACCATAGCTCCATACAATGTCTTAGTCTCTCGCTCTCACTATCAAATCATCTCATTTGATCGCATTGACTATACGAGGAAGAGGTATGTGTTTTTTTTTGTTCTTAGTCACTTATTTGTTCTTACTGGAGATTACTAGGTATGGAAGATGATAGAAGTAACTGGGTATAGATTTGTTGGTTAATAGATCTGCCCAGATCTTTGTCGATGTAATAGACCTAGATTTGATTGTGACTTTTTGTTACAAATTTGTGATACGAAGTCATAATACATCATAATTTGATATTTATGTTTGCTTGAGAATAAGTCAATGTATGTAAGTTTATTTTAATAAAAAAAGAATATTGAGTATGTGTGACACAAAATATGTAAGTTTTGTGACAAAAAGTCACATTATTGTGACTGACAGTCAATATTTGGTTTGTATATATATATATATATATATATTTGCATCTTTATGAACATTGTGAGTTTCTGTCATATAATATATTAGGTAGTTACTTTATAGAAGATATAGTAGAAGTAACTAGGTATGAATCTGTTAGTTACCAAATCTATGTCGATGTAATGATCCAAGATCTGACTGTGATCATTTGTCACAAATTTATGATACGAAAACATAGTACGTCATAGTTTGAAATTTACGTTTGCTTTAGAAGAAGCTAGTGTATATAAGTTAATTTTAATAAAAAAAGATGTTGAGTATGTATCATGTAGAGTATTTTTGTGACATACAACCATATTATTGTTACTAACAGTCAATATTTAGTTTACTTCATTATGAACATTATGAGATTTTGTCATATAATATGTTAGGTAGCTGTTGATCCATGTTAACTTTTTAAATTTTATGTTTTGTAGTCATTGGTAGTGTTATTATTTTCTTGAATTACAATGGTAATTAGAACCACAATAACTATCATGAGACGGAATCTAAGGGTATTTTGGTTCCAATCCCGGTTGAGATAAAAGGACTAAGAATGAAAGGTATATTTTCAAATGGTGAAGAAGTTCTTAGACAATAATACTCACGTTGCAGATGAATAATCTGTAATTGATTACTATGACAAAAAATCAAACGAATACATAATCAGATTATTTGTAACGTAACGTCATATATTTTGTGATAGTCATAGGTTAATAACGAAACTAACGGATTGTCATTGCTACATTTTATTATCCCAATTATATGTACCTAAGTTTTCAGTTTATGATCATCTTTCATTAAATATATCCATCTTGCTTGAGATATTATATATTTTAATATGACTTAGAGTCATGCATTTATGACAGGCGGTAATAAATGACACTTCAAAATTATAGAGAGCGTGCTTCAAATGTGATACCTTGACACATATATACAACGAGCTGTAACATTAATTCATAATTGATTTCCTTGTTGTATTTTTTTTTATCCTAGATCTAATTTAGGATCAAATTTTATTAAATATATCCAGTTTACCTGAGATATTTTATATATTAGAGTCATACATTATGTGACAGTTTGGTAATATACGACAGACTAACAGTTCAAAATTACAAAGAACATACTTCAATTATGACATCTTATCACAAACATGTGATAAACAGTAATAAATGATAGTCAAATAACCTACCTAATTAATATTGCTTTTGTACCTGAATAGTTGGTCACTTTGATTGAAAAAAGGAGAGAGTGTAGTTGGCCCGAATAGTTGATCACTTTGATCGAAAAGAAGAGAGAGTATAGTTGGGCTTCGCAGCAATGGGGCCACTAGTAGGATTTATAGTTTCAAATATTTTATTACAAAAAATATAATAAAATATAACTACAACAAAGTACAATTGAAGGGTACTTTTAGACTTAAAAAAGTCCAAATGCCTAAAAAATAGCCTATTTACGTCAATTTCCCTATGAATTAAGAGGAAAGTAAACCCAATATCATTTTAGGTGATATATTCAAATCACATTACCCATTTTTTAATTAGATTTTTGCATGTGTATATATTTCATACAGAAAATATGTGTGGTATTTATTTTTAGTATAAATATTTTTACAGTCTACAATGTATACAAATAGTATATATTTCTCTGAAAAAAGGATTGAATTTGAAAAAATTTAAAAAAATTGGTGTATCTACCGACATATGCTTAAAAAAGATTACTTGAAGAATATGGAGAATTTAACTCTTTTGACATTATACTATATATATATATATATGTCTTTTCTATATTTTTTATAGGCTATTTTATTTGCTATATTTTGAGCAATAGAACTAAATTAACAAAATAACTTTAGCCTCTATTGAGAACTGGATCTTGGAGGAAAAAAAAATTTACAAGAAAAAAATCACAGAAAAAGAAAGGGAAAAATATTTTTCCAAAAATTTTATAGAACTTCTTTTGATTTTACTAGTTAATGTGTCAGCATTCTATATATTAAAATGAAATTAAATTAAACTCTCGCTTTTTTTTTTTTCCTTAAAAAAAATCTCATCTTTTGTTTCAATCCAAACAATAGAAAACTGAATAGTTTTAGACATTTATACCTATGTTTTAAAAATAATACTAAATTTACGACCTTTCCCAAATAATTAAAATTTTGTACGACTTTGGGTAGTATTTTTCTAAATATTTTAGCTAGAAAATATGGTGGCATTTTCATAATTTTGGCCATCTTTTTTTTAAAAAAAAAAAAAAAAACGTAAGTTTTTAATATTACATGTGTTAAATACATTATTTTTACTTCTTGACTTAGTGGTTGAGCCACCAACTAACTTTCTTCCCAAATGGAGTTCGAACCTCGTAGCCCTATGTTGTTTTTTGTTTTTTTTTTTTGGTTATTTTTATTACTTTCATTAGTGTTTTTTCCATTATTTTTTTTTTGCTTTCATTATTTTCTTCCAATTATTTTTATCCATTATTTTCATTTTTTTTCCTTAGTTTTCTGTTTTCTTCTTTTATTTAATTAGTTTTTTCCAATTGCTTTTTTTCACTCTTTTTTTTCAAAAAAAATCATTAGTTTCTTTCGATTTTTTTCTTTTATTTATTTTTTCTTCCATTAAATTTTTTTCTGCCTCTTAGGGTATATTAACTACTTTTTTTTTCTTTAATCTTTATTAAACAAGAAAAATATGTTTCATCTTTTCTTTTTCAGTTTTTTGCTTACCTTTGGTTTCTAGGAATCTATTTTGGTTTTCTTTTACCAGAAGACCCTTTATATAAGTAAATCATAAGAAACCACAAAGATTTCTAGTAACTCATATGGTTTCTTTTTAGCAAAATGCCCTGTATGTAGGTAAATCACAAGAAACCACAAAAGTTTCTTAGAAACCGGTTTAGTTTTCTTATAGTAGAATGCCTTGTATATAAGTAAACACAGGAAACCCAAAAGGCTTCCAAGAAATCATTTTGATTTATATGTAACAGAATATCTTGTATGTAAGTAAATCACAGGAAATCAGTTTGGTTTCTTTTTAGTAAAATTTCCTGTATATAAGTAAATCAAAGAAAATCATAAATATTTCCTTTTAGCAAAATATATTGTATGTAAATAAATCATAGGAAACCTTTATAATTTCTTAGAAATCAGGTTAATTTTTTTTAACGAAACGCCCTGTACATAAGTAAATCACAGAAATCTTTAGAAACCATAAAGGTTTTCTTGAAACCAGTTTAGTTTTCTTATAGTAAAATGCTTTGTATGTAAGTAAATCACAGAAAACTTTAGAAAATTTTGTGGTTTCCTAGAAACTTATATGGTTTCCTTATAGCAAAATATCTTGTATATAAGTAAATCAAAAGAAACCAATTTGATTTATATATGACCGAATATCTTGTATATAAGTAAATCACAAGAAACCATAAAAATTTCCTAGAAACCAGTTTGATTTCATTTTAGCATAATTTCTTGATCATAAGTAAATCACAGGAAATAACAAAGGTTTCTTGAAAACCAATTTAGTTTCCTTTTAGTAAAATACACTGTCCATAAGTAAATCACAAGAAACTATGTTAGTTTCTTTTTTAGCAAAATACCCTATATGTAAGTAAATCACAGAAAACCTTTGGAAACTACAAATGTTTCCTAAAACCAGTGATTTCCTTTTAGTATATTGCTATGTACGTAAGTAAATCATATGAAATCGAAACACAAGAAACCTTTGGAAACCACAAATGTTTCCTAAAACCAGTTTGGTTTTCTTTTAGTATATTGCTATGTACGTAAGTATAGATCATATGAAATTGCAAAGATTTCCTAAAAATTAGTTTGGTTTCATTTTTTCAAAATACATTGTATGTAAGTAGATTAGAGAAAACCAAAAAGATTTTCTGAGAACCAGTTTAGTTTTTTTTTAGCGGAATTCCCAGTAACCTATTTGGTTTCTTAGTAACTAGATTGATTACTTTAGTTGATTTTTTGTTACTAACCAAATTAGTAACCAACTACTAGACTGGTTTCTGGTTATTGATAGAAACCAATTTCGATTGGTTTTTAGTTTCAAGAGTAGCTAGTAACTATTTCCTTGAAAAAAAAAAGATAGTAACCAGATTAGATTCTTAAGTTAGTTTCTAGTTACTAGTAGAAACCAATTTAGTTTGGATTTTGGCTTCAAAAATAGCAAGTAACTATTTGCTCAAAAGAAAAAAAAAAAATAAAAGCTAGTAACTAATTTGGTTTCTTAATAACCAGATTAGTTTGTCAAGTTGGTTTCTCTTAACTAAATTAGTAACCAACTACTAACTTAGTTTTCGGTTACACATAGGAACCAATTTAGTTTCTGGTTTCAAGAGTAGTTAGTAACCATTTCCTCCAAAAAAAAAAAAAAAGAAAAGAAAAAAAACCAGTAACCAATTTAGTTTCTTAGTAATCAAGTTGGTAACTATTGCTAATTATTAGTTAATAGTAAAAGCTAATTTAGTTTCTTATTTTTATTAACTAAATTAACAAAATTTGTTACTAATTTGCAATAATTGATTTTATTATTGGTTTTTAATTTCAAGTAACTGATTTTGTTACTACCAGTAATTAGAAACCATAGAAACTAAATAACAATCATAAGCCGATAACCAAAGAAATATGGTTACTATAAGTTCTTAAGCTTGGAATATATATATATATAATAATAGGTTATCAATTATTTATTTTTCTAAAATAGTTAGTTTCCTATAGTAACCTGAAAAAAAAAATGTTAGTAAATTAATGGATTTTTATTTTCTTAAATAATAATTAAAAAAATACATATGTTTTTCTTATTCTTTAAAGATTAAAGAAAAAAATAGTTTCTTATGTCTCTAAGGGAAAAAAAATGTAGTTCTTTTTATCATAAGAAAGGAAAAAAAGTTAATATTTTCATTTATTAAAAAAATGAAAAGGGAATTTTATTTTTTGGAAAAAAAGGAAAAGAAAAAGAAAGTACATAGGAAAAAGTATTTGCAAAAAAAAAAAAAGAAAAAAAAAGAAAATTAAAAAAATAAAATGAGAAAAATAAATGAAGTAAAAAAGGAAAAGAAAAAAAAAAATTAGAGGCTTGTGATTTGAATTGATGTATCTTAAGGATACTAGGAAAACACACTAGCCAGGAGACCATGTTTTTCATATTTTATTATGCACAATATTTATTACATAAATTATTTAACAAAGAAGAATTTATTTATGAAAATACCACCGTATTTTGGAGGTCGTACTTTTTGAAATTTTCTTTTAGAAAGGTCGTATAAAAATTGAATAATTTTTTAAAACCGTAATTTTGGACTTATTTTTAGGTGTTAGGGGTAAAATTCATATGACTCATTTTATGACCTACGTGGGGCCTACAAAAGGTATTTATGCTTTTAAAGAGTCACCTATTTTAAAAAAGAGTTATTTATGAATATCAGCCTAATTATACTTCAAATCAAGCATTATTTGGTAAGTATTCTATTTTGACTAGGTTAGCCAAAGGATAGATATTAATTATTTAATTAATACAATTTCCTATTTATTAAACCCTCTTATTTTCTTATAAATACATAGTCTTCATCTTCATTTTAGATTTCCTTTTTTCTATTCTATTCTCTCTACACATGACCTTTACTATTTTTTTTTACTCTTTTGTAGGAAAATTAGAAATATATCAAGGTTTGATCCCTGCAAAGGGTATGTAAGCAGCTCTCAGGAGCGCAACCCAAAAAACTTATTTATTTTCCTTAGATACAAGATTACAAGTGGTCATGGACCCTCCAATAAATTCAATTGTAGAATTTGGCATCTACAATTTGGTGCCCACCGTGGGGCCTTGATCACTTGATTATATCAATTTTCCATTATCATCTTCTTCTCACTCGCATCAAAGTCTGGCAATTCATGTATCATGGCCCTACGAGAAATCCCATATTCAACCAGGGTGTTAAAGGGAGGTTCTGGTTTCCTATTACTTTTGTATATCTAGTAGGAGAATCAAGTTGAAACCTAATCTAGGATAATTTCTAAGTCCTCTAGTTTGAATAAACTCGCACCGAGGAGTGAGGGGCTAGCAATGTAATAGTGAAAGAATAAAGAAAGGTAACAAAATTTCGAATTTTTTTTTGAAAAATTACAACAAAAGTTGTTCATGATTGCAGGAAGCCTTTCTAGTTTCAATTAGATGTCAACTTCCTAGAATTTCGTCAAGCTCTCAAAGAGATAAGTATTCTAATGCTAATAGTTGTTTGTACGAGGAATTATTACTTGATTGAAATGCTTAAGTTGTATGCTTGAAATAGCTAATTGATTTATTACTGTGAATGAAATATTGGATTAGTTTGGATTGAGTAAATGACTGATTCGACTAGTTGGTTTAAATCTTTAGAATTGTTTGAAGTATAAAACCTTTTGGCTTGATTGTTTTAAGTAGTGTTTGATTTGAATTGTTTTATCTATATAGTTTGTTCGTTTGAAATGTTTGATATTATTGCTTAATTATTTGGATTGATTGGTTTGAATAAATAATTGGTTGAATGTTTAAAATTATTTGGGGTGTGAAACCTTTTAATTGGATTATTTTATTTGATTAGATTGAATTTTTTGATTTAATTAGAGTAACTTGTTTATTGTTTAGAGTGATTTGTTTGGTATTTGAATAGCTTGAATTGATTGACCTGAATTCACTAACTTACTTGGACTGACTCGTTTGATGTATGATATACTTGAATTATTTGAATCGTTTGTCTTTTGATGATTTTTGATTGGAATAATTTTCTTTATGATGACTTGTTTGGATTGATTGATTTAGATTGTCTGGAATGATTGATTTTATTGATAGTTGAATTGATTGCCTTGGATTGATCTAAGGATTATCTGGTATAATTGAATTGATTGATTTGATTTAAATTGTTTGATGAATTTGACTTCGTTGAAACCTTTTTTGGATTGTTTGAATTGCTTGAGTAACTAATGTTATTGATTTAATCGTGTTTTAATGATTATATTATATTTAACATTTTCATATATTTTTCTATTACTATTTTATCTCAGCCAAAATCATTACTATGATAAAAAGAGATAAGATATACCATAATATCCAAAGAAAACAAAAAAGTCCTCTTCGATGAGTGCATTGAAATCCTCTTGATATAGAGAATGATAACTATCGAGAGCTCTAATTCTTCCTCATTCCAAATGAGCTCCAGGAGCTACCATCTCCAATGAGTGCTTTTAAATCCTCTTGGCAAGGTGTGTGTGGAAGATAGCCGAGAGCTCTAATTCCTCCCCGTTCCAAACGAGTTCCGGGAGCCGCTCTCTCCAATGAGTGCTTTTAAATCCTCTTGGCAAAGTGTGTGTAGAAGATAGTCGAGAGCTCTAATTCCTCTTCGTTCCTAATGAGTTCCGAGAGCTCTAATTTCTCCCCGTTCTAAATGAGTTCTGGGAGTCATAAAAATAATAACGACTCAATTTTATCTTTTATAAGTTTGATCTTCAAATTTAATTGCTTTATATTGATTTGTTATCTAACAAGAAAATGTAAGGAAAGTATAACAAAAGGAAGCGAAAGTTTGACTTGAACTACTTCTCAAGTCTAAGTAAACTCTCACTGAGGAGTATGAGGCTGATTGTTAGGGGTAAAATTCGTATAGCTCATTTTATGACCTATGTGGGGCCTATAAAAATATTTTTGCTTTTTATAAGGTCCCCTATTTCAGAAAAGAGGTAATTATTATTACTAAATATCAGTCTAATTATATTTCAAATCAGACATTATCCAGTAAGTATTCTATTTTGACTAGATTACTCAAAGAATAATTATTAATTATCTAATTAATCCAATTTCCTATTTATTAAACCCCTCTTATTTTCCTATAAATACATAGTCTTCTTCTTCATTCTAGATCTCTTTTTTTTTATTCTATTCTCACTACACACAACTTTTACTGATTTTTTTCTCTTTTACAAGGAAATCAAAACTACATCAGGGGTTGTTCCTTGCAAATGGTATGTAGGTAGCTATCAGGAATGTAACCCAAAAAACTAATCTATTTTTCCGGGAAGCAGGATTACAAATGATCATGGACCTTCGAATAAATTCTATTATAGAATTTGGCATCTATATTAGGCATCATTTTTCCAAAATTGAATCCTTTGATTTTTTTTTTTTTTTTTTTTCTGTTTCTTCCAAAAATCCACGTTCAAAATGGGGCCTTATACTAGCAATATAGTTGTTCTGTTTAAGTTTGATATGATTATATAATTTTAATATCCTTCGAGTGTTTAAGTAGGCGAAAAAATTGGCTAATTTAACATAATCAAGTTGATTTTTCAATATTATATTATTTTTTATAATATTTATATCTTAAATTGACCAAACCAAACAAAATATATATATATATATATATATATATATTTGGTTTGTTTTTATAACTAAACTTTCATATTGATCAAATAGACTTTAACCTAATGGTTTGGGGAATGGTTTTTGCCTCTAAATCGACCATAAACACCCTAGACGCCGGAGAAAATCTACTTCAGTACTTCCGAATAATTGTGATCTATAAAAACTGGAGAAAAAAATAATAAAAATGAAATAAAGGAGAATATATTTTCTCGTTTATTTAATATTCATGATTTGGAAAAAGAAATATAATTAAGAAGTCCATTGGTGTGTATACTCAAACTCGGGATAGGAATTGGAGTGTAAAGTAGTGAGGTACCAGCTAAAAAATGTTTGCTGCTTAAGTTAGTGTGGGCATGGCGGCACAATAAAGCAACAAAATAAGCAGATATAAAAAGGAGGTTACATGAGTGTCGTCTAGTCTACTAATATTGTTTAGCGCGACATTTTTCCCCCTTTTTTTTTGGTTGTTTCTTGTGTTTTCATATTTGTCAGGAGACATTGCTAAATGAGTTGTTCGGCTCCGATGGTCATGAGTCGTACTTGGAATATGTCCTGCTTTGAGATTCCTAATTTTACCTTGAATTGGAATCAAAAGAAAGGAAGTTTCCGGCGGCTTTGTTTTGCGATTAAAAATTCCTCTTGCTTGCTATTTGTCAAGAAGATTTGACAAATTAAGGACACATTGAGTGGTACAAGATTTGATTCCTAATTTTCAAATTCAGAAATAATATTTATATAGAAAGTTGGAAGGATAAAAATCCAATTTTTTAAATGAAAACTGTTTCTGAATTTAAAGAATTTGACTATATGAGTGCATAATATTAATTAATAGAAATAAACAAAGAGAATAGATTTAATACCTATTGTAACCTATCAGCGGATCCTAGCTTTACTGTCTTCTAAACCACGATATTCTAATTCAAGTCTCAAACACAACTGGATGAATGTGTGGACATTACGTATAATTTCTTAAACTCACACTTTAAGCCCTTATAATTTTCTCAACACATGAGATTGCAAAGGTTTGTTCTATAGAGAATAGGGAGACTCTCTTCTTTTTCTCTCTAGTTTATGGAGACTCTGTAGAATATAATACGTAATGCATTCTGCTAGGGTTTCACCTTATATATATATATATTAAATTATTTAATAAATAATTATATTAATCAAATTAATATATATAACTTAAAAAAATGTTAATTTTGTTAATAGGAAACGTAAGTTTCCTTCTTTTTTTTTTTATTTTAATAAACGTAAACTTATATATATATAAATATATATAAAATAGCAGATAATTCACTCCTTCAAGGAAGAGTGTTTCAATTTCAGTCAGTTTCCCAATTTCTGTTTATCTAGTTATCTGATAATTAGATATTTTAAATTTAAAATTTAAACAAATTAGGAAACTTATCTCTCTATAAATTTAAATTAATTAATTTAAAATTAATTAATTAATAACAATTATTAATTACATATAGATAAACTATTTATCTAGACAGAGTGTGTAGTAACAGAAATAATGTAATATCTAGTACAATTTTTATAAGAGGTGGAATTGGGGACCTATGCACCTGTAATTCAAGCTCTAATAATTTATGACAATTAATTAAACTCTTTAATTAATTTGTCTAATTTATTAATTCCAGTATTACTCCACTAAAAATCTGGAATTGCACTCTTGAAATTACAGAATTAATTTACTCAAAAAACATCGAGCAGTCTATCGAATTAATCATTATATGTAGTTCAGTCTTCCATAGACAATTTATAATTGGAGCTAGGTTATATTCCGTTTACCTCTCTAATTACATCTTTATCCGTGTATACTATTGATTCTCTAATGAACAATTAATATATAAATCTATTAAAAATTGAGTACTCAAATTATTCAAGTCCTGAATCAATATACAAGGGAATCATCTTTCTAGCTTCCTAATGGAAGGAATGGATTCCATATCTGTAAGTTATATTCCTAGCTACTCATCTGATCATACTCCCAAGATACAAGTATTTCGATCTGTTTACAAAACAAACCTTTAACAAGTATGTCAAAGAATATAATGTTATAAATATGAGTCTATAACTATTTAGGATTAAGATTGATCTATGTATGATCATCTAGTGACATTATTTGAACTCTCAACAGTTAACAGAATTTATGTGAGATTTAAATCATATCTGGTCCAATCCTATATAATCAAATTATATAAAGTACCTCCATTATGATGTCAACACATCAATAGTCCGGATAAGACTATTACATTCTTAATGTTAACGGATCGTACTAATAATATTTAATTAAAGATCCCAAACTTTAATTAATTATTACGGACTATATTTAGTTTATTATCCATAAATTTAATCCTTATATATTAAATTTGTGGTCACATAAATAAATTAAAGATTTTCTGATTTTTAAAGACATACCAATTATGCACAAATTCTAATAGAAAAATATCATTTTATTAATTCAACAAATATCCAAAATATATATATTTTTAGGGCATAAACCCTGACAAGATCTTCCGCTTACGTGGTTTTTGTGGTTTTTGTCTGTAGTCAGCTTACTTTTTGCTCGCACTTTATTACTTGTGTTCTTGCTTAATAGTGGTCAGGAAGTAACATCCAGCCGAAAACTCAATGCAACAATGGGTGAACTAGTTATATAGCCGGCTGTATTGGAGTCTAACCCGGTGTAGGATTCATCGAAATATTATTGCTGCGTGTTGTTTCTTGGGTCTTACGAAGAAAACACCATCAACACATCTAAATGAGAATGATTATTCCACGAGTGTGATTCTCATTGAGGTGAAGTAAATACGTCACAAGAAATGCCACATTTTGGTGTCTTTTTTTTTTTGGTCAATTTCATAATACATTGTCCTCTCATCTTTTCACTAAAGAAAAATCATTTAATAAGGGAAATTGGAGTAGTACATAAAAAGAAATGATTGAGATTTATCCACGACATAGTGCCAAAAACAGGCACCCAGCACTGTAGTCATCACAGCAAGGGATGAGAATAAGGTTCGAGTGGTACGGTGTTACTTGCTCAATATTGTGCCATTTCAATTTTTGTGGGTTTCAACATTACAAACAAACATTTACCGCCAAAAAGAAAAAAATTACAAACAAAGATAAAATAGTAATCTATTATGTAAGAGGAGAGAGGGAGAGAATCAAGCTTATCAAGCATAATCGATCGAATCCATGCCATATTAATAGAATTTTGTTCATATTCTCTCAGTATGTCTTAGTCGCCTCTGGTTGTACTCTGATTTGCATTGGAGTCCTGAAATGATGAGTGGTCGAATTTGAAATAGTATTCGAGTATAAAGGCCAGCCCATCACTTAAATGGACTGACTTTTTTAGTGGTGCATGCTTATTTGATTTGTTTCTTTGAAGCAGGGTGGGATGCAAATATTTGATGAGGAAATTTGATTTTATTTGATAAAATGTATAAAAATTTGAAAAATTCTGAATTTTAAAATTTCTTTGAAAAAAAATCCGACGTTATTTTGAAAAAATACTTTTAAAAATATTTAGAAAAATATCACTTTTTACTAACGATAAAGTCGTTGAGTTAGTTACCTCAAGTACAAAACAAAAGTCTTCTTCCTCTAATTCAAACAGTATTCTACGCTAAAAGAAATGATATGAAATGTATTTAGATACGACAAATCTGATATGAGTATAATTACATGTGTTGATGGAGGTTTTATCAACAATAAATTTAGAAAAAATTAAGAGATGTGGCTTGTATGAATTGAGTTATTTATTAAAACAAATAAAGAGACAAAGGATTTTATAGTAGTTCAGCCCCAAAAAAAGATGAGCTTATGTTCACTGTTCTTCACTATTTTATGGAGAATTACAAGCACAGTTATAGTTGTCTCGTCTAGAAATCTCTCTCAAATCAGAAGTCAAGAGTTTTTAAATCAGAAAATCGGGATATTGGAAAATTGGAGTCCCCCCTCTGAAACATCGAGTCCCCTTTATATAGGTGAGGGTAACCCAATGTTCCTAATTATAAAAATGAATAACTTATATAATCGGGTAATACAATTCGAGTAACAACATAATTGGATAACCACTCAAAACGGGTAACTGGTTGATTATAAATAGAGGACTTCTGTTTCCCTTTCCTTACAGGTTTTCTGTTTGACAAAGCATAGACTTGTTTCCCTTTTCTTTCGGAAGAGGTCGCTCACAACCTATACAGAGAAGATCGCACATAACTTATGCAAAAGAGGTCATACGACTACACGAAGGAGGTCGTATACAACCTAAGCGGAAGAGGTCGCACATATCCAACACGGAGGAGCTCGAACTTAACCCTTACTTATGCGACCTTAGGATTTTAGACCGCACAACAATTGCCCCCTAGCTCCATTAGTTCTTTAGGACAAAATGGAGCTTCCTTTTAATGTGCGATCTTAAAAATGCAATGTCATGACCTAAACTTGAGATCTTTGAAGAGTCGAAGAGTCGCCAGATTTCAAATCCCATCTCTTAAGATTACGCGTATCTTTTTCTGACGGACGGAAAACACGTGTAGCCTATTCTGAGAAAGATAGCAGAATTCGAGGAAGTCTAATGATACCAACCGTCGTTTTTAAACCAAATCTTTTCAAATTTTAAACAATTCTGATTTTTCGGAAAGAATCAAATCCCGCGTAAAATTCGGCCTTCAGATCTAAAAATCAAATTCCTTGATCTACGGTTATGATTTAACAGTGCTTGGAGTATAAATATCAGAAACCAGTCTGTTCCTATTTTTATTTTACTGTTTTCATCTTCTCAGAAAATATCAAAACTTCAGAGAACCCTAGAGCGCCGTTTCGTCCTTCAGCTCACATAATCACAGTTTCTTCTCCGACGAAGTTCAAACCATCTCAAATCCTCCGCTTCTGAAGAAAGCTTAGTTCATTTCTTCTCTTATTTCTTCTGTTCTCTCTTATTTCTTCTGTTCTTGAAAAAGTAATTTCAATCTTTAGGAATAAAAACTCATCCCACACTGAAGTAAAATGAGAATTATTTTTTTATTCCCCCTTTTTCAGTCCGTAGGGTAAACTTACTAGATAATAACCAGAAACGAACATGTGAAAAGAATTTCTAGGGTCTTATACCCTATTTTATTTCCCATGAACTGCTCGAACATTTATTTTCTGATGAACTGCTCGAATATTTATTTTCTGATGAACTGCTCGAACAATTTTTACGAATCTGTAGACCTCTTAGAAATGAGCTTGCTTGCTTAGTACAATCTTAGGATGAATACCCAAAGTGCTGGCATAGTGAGAATCCTCGATGCCTGAACCCCTGCGTATTTCTTTTCAGATGTCTAGTAGTGAGGAATTTAGGGAAGGGAATGCGTTTTCTGGAGAATCTGACTCGAGTGTTAGCTCCATTAACCTTGAAGACTATCTTGAGCCAGAACCCGAGATAGAATTAACAGGGGCTAGATAGAGTAGTCCTTGAATAGGCAATCTCCCCCAGGACCAGTGGCCCAGACATATCAGGGATGCCCCTGCATTTTCATCTGGCTACCAATACGTAGAAGGGAATTGGTCATGTACCAATGTAAGGACGAGCTGCACATCGAACAAACTCAACAAAATTGCGAGCAGCTATAAAATCACCATATCCCTTCGTCTACCTATGGAATTTAACTGACCACACACTCCTCCACATGGACTCGCTTCTTTTTCTGAGGCAGTCCTCAAATGTGGCGTGCACCTCCCACTCCATCCGTATATAAAATTGATTATTGATTACTATGGGGTCGTCCCTTTTCAATTGACCCCTAATACCTATAGATATATGGTAGGTTTGTATATATAGTACCATAAACTAGGTTTAGAAACCCCTTCACTTGAAGAATTCACTTGGTTCTACCAAGTGAAATCAAATCCATCAGATCTCAGTTTCTTCTATGCGAGCAAATGGTCGAACCAAGCAATAAAAACGATCTACGGGGTTCGCAACAACATGGAAAAATGGAAAAATCCATTTTTCTATTTTGACTATGCAGCTAACGGCTTCTTTCAGAATCCCGGTAGGTAGTCTTCCAATTTATCGCTTTGTTTCTATGTTTACTCTTATACTGATCGCATTCGAATGTTATCGCAAATAATAGGGATCGACCCGGACTCTCTAGGGAACAGCTCGTAAAAGTATATAAAATCAACGACCTTCCAATTGAGGAATTTAATTGGAAGGTACTAGGTACTTCGAATAACCTGGTCGCTTGCAGTCTGCTTCCGAAGGGTGCCGCATTCCTAGACCCCCCGGTTCCCTCGTCTAAACTATCGAGCTCGAAGAAGAAGCCAAGAAAAAGGACGGATTTAGGTGCCTTGTCTTCAAGAATTAGAAAACGAAAAGTACCAGCCACACCTCCACGCTCAGAACCTTCATCTCCAGAGACAGTGTCACCACCAGCTCCTCAACCTGCTCCACAAGAAGAAGGTAATTACATGTTCATTCTAATTGCCCTTATACTATATTTCCTCGCTCACTAACATATTTGTACAGAGACGGTCATTGGTAGCGGCTTGCGAGTACCACCTTCAACTCTGAGGTCCATGACAAAAACCAAAACTCCCGAGAATACTCCGCCATCAAAAAGGAAGGAGAAAGTCGACAGCTCGAAGAAGAGAAAAGTTGCCTTCGAGGACTTCCCTGTAAGCTGGCCTCCACCACAACCTCAGCCAGCGAGTCATCCTGAACCCCCCACCGAAGCTGCCACTTCTTCGGAACCGACCTTGGCAGATAAGGGTGAAGAGCTCTTCGCATTCCTCAACCAATTACCAGAGAAGGCTGGTATGAGCACAGCCTTTATTGATCGCTTCACATATGAGGAAGGTTGGGAGCGGATGAAGCGACGTTCTGCCAAGGTCACTTTTGGATCTGCGATGAGGATGCTGGCTAATGTAAGCTTTTCTATCTTCTCTTCGAGTGTATTCTCTTGGTGTTAACAATTAGAGATTTTTTTTTTAGACTGCGGCTGCTGCTGTCCTGATGCACGACCCAGTTCTCAAATGCTTGGAGAAGGCTGAGAAAGTTGAAGAGATAACACAAGCGTTCGAGAACTCAGAAAAGGCTCGGGAGGAGGAGAGAACGACCTTCAACTTGGAGAAGCAGCAGATGCTCGAGGACCTGGCCAAGGAGAGACTCGCCAAGGAGAATCTCGAGGAGAAAGTCAAGGAGCTCGAGAGGGTCATTTCTGAGCATTCGGATCGTATGAGGGAAGCGACCACCGAGGCGGTTCACAAAGCTATCGAGGAGTTCAAGGCGACTGAAGTCAAATAACTCGAAGATAAAGCTAGTATATCGCCTCGTCGACTATCATTTTCAATATTTTCTACGAGCATCTGGATTTTGACTTCTCCATCCTTGGCGAGGACGTGGTCGAACTCGTGCAAAGCTGGAGGGAGGATACCACTAAGACTGGGGATGGCGGCGTGAGTCCTTCTACATAACTCCTTTCTTTTTTATTTTTTTTTTTATTTTTAGAACAATGTGGGCTTTGTTCCCCTTCTTTTCTGTGCATTTTCGGATGACTTTCTTTTAATAAATATTATTTTTCCTTATATGCTCCTGCAAAAAAATGAAAACACAACAGTAACTTTAACTAAGTAGTCAATCACAGGTGATTGATCAGTACGCTTTCAGCGATTTGAATCTGACTAACTCAAAACGAGTTTTAAGTGTTAGGATAGGTTAGGTCGCTTAAGAAAACAGTCAATACGAGTGATGCAAACTCTAACTGTATTTCAAAAGTTCCATGTCAAAATAAAACATAGCAATATATCACTTCGAATAATGAATGTTTTGCTTAGTTACTTTTCTATTCGAGGAGGGAAATTGCATAATACGACATGCTGAGGCATGAAGCGAGGAGAAAATCCTAGGATTTTAAGGAGATTCAGATACTTTGACGATCTAAAACCCCTGTCTCCTCTAAATGGACGTTTGCATAGTCCATTAGGAAACCAGTAGAAGATAACATTCTGATCCTACTGCCTCCTGAGTTTTATGGTGTCTAAAAACTGCCATAAAACTATAAAAGAAGATCGGAAACAAATTGAAGTAATAGCCGAAGAAGTATTATTGACGAATATTAATGAAGATACAGTAGGCTATTGAAGATAACATGAAGATTTATTGATAATAACGACGAAGTTGTTCTGCATTCTAGGCATACTCGATCTTTTGTCCACCGATGCGAGCTAGATTATACGTCCCAGGTCGAATGACGTTATCAATAATATAAGGCCCTTCCCAAGAAGGCCTAAATACATTAGCACCATGTTCTTTATTATTAGGTAGAACTCGTCGAAGGACAGGATCTCCAACTTCAAAATGTCTATCTTTGACTTTGGAGTTATAATAACGAGCAGTTCGTCGTTGATATGATGCAATTCGGAGCTGAGATTGTTCACGCCGTTCTTCTAAAAGATCGAGATCAATTCTCAGTAATACATCATTCTGATTTTGCTCATAAATAGATCGCCGCAGGGAGCCCGCACCAATTTCAACAGGGATCATCGCCTCATATCCATAAGCCAAAGAGAATGGACTCTCTCTAGTAGTAGTTCGTTGTGTGGTACGATAAGCCCATAAAACTTCTGGAAGTACCTCTGGCCAAGCTCCTTTATGCTCCTCCAGTTTTGTCTTTATATTCTGCTTGAGTATTTTGTTTATCGCTTCAACCTGCCCATTGGCTTGCGGATGAACAACAGCAGAGAAACTCTTCTTGATACCCAAGTTATTGCAGAAGTCACGGAACTCGTCACAATCGAATTGCTTTCCATTATCAGAAATTATGGTATACGGTATACCATACCGACAGAGTATAGATTTATAAACAAAATCTATCACCTTCTTCGCGGAGATGGTGCTCAAAGCCTCGGCTTCCGTCCATTTTATAAAATAATCGACCGCGACCACCGCATACTTCAAACCACCTCACGCTAATAAAAGCATCCCGATAATATCAATTCCCCACACAGCAAATGGCCATGGACTAGTCATTGAAGTTAAAGGAATATGTGGTTTTCTAGGAATGGTCGCAAATCGCTGACATTTATCACATCTTCTAGAAAACTCCAATGTATCCTTCTTCATAGTTGGCCAAAAGTACTCTCGTCGAAGAATCTTGTTTGCAAGCGCTTGCCCCACAGAATGATTTCCACATATTCCTTCATGAATATCCCTCATAATATAGCGTGCTTTTTTATCATTGATGCACAATAATAATGGCGAGCTGAAACTCCTTCGATAAAGTTGTCCATCCTGGATGATATAGCGAGCTGCTTTCATGCGAAGCCGCCTTGCATCGTCTTTATTCTCAGGGAGATCGCCATTTTGTATATATCGCATTATGGGTCCATCCACGACGGT
Source organism: Parasponia andersonii (assembly GCA_002914805.1). Classification (NCBI taxonomy): domain Eukaryota; kingdom Viridiplantae; phylum Streptophyta; class Magnoliopsida; order Rosales; family Cannabaceae; genus Trema; species Trema andersonii. Next base: position 541,900 of record JXTB01000170.1, read on the forward strand.
TCTTCATCAACTGGCATAATTACTTGGGGTTCGACCTCGATGCTTGGTGATATAAGAAATTCAACGGGAACTACCTTCAACAATTCTGCATCTTTCGTCGAGGCGAGCTTAGCGAGCGCATCTGCCCAGGTGTTTTTAATACGAGGAAGAAGCTGTATGTCATAAGTGTCGAACGTTAAGAACAACTGCTGCACCTTCTCTAAATAGTCCATCATTCTTTCTCCTCTCGCTTGATAATCACTCTTAACGTGACAGACGATCAGCTGGGAGTCGCTATACACCTCAATTATTTCGACCTTCATTTCCTGTGCGAGCTTTAGCCCAGCTATCAGTGCTTCGTATTCGGCTTCATTATTCGA
>JXTB01000170.1:542660-550160 GCA_002914805.1 Parasponia andersonii
CTCTGCACATCTCTGGGTTTACGAGGAGATTGCATATCAATCAACGCTTGTATCTTCTGAGGATTTGCTTCGATCCCTCGCTGGTTGACCATAAAACCCAGAAATTTTCCAGATCCTACTCTGAATGCACACTTCTGGGGATTTAGCTTCATCTGGTATCTCCGGAGGATTTTGAACATCTCATCAAGGTGCTTGATGTGATCTTCAGCTTTTTCTGATTTGACTAGCATATCATCGATGTATACCTCTATTATCTTGCCAATTTGCTTTGCAAACATCATATTGACAAGAGGTTGGTAGGTTGCTCTCGCGTTGATAAGTCCGAAGGGCATCTTTTTATAACAGTATAACCCTCGATCAGTGATGAACGAGGTATGTTCTTCATCTAACTCGTACATAGGGATTTGGTTATATCCTGAATATGCGTCCATGAAACTCAAAAGTTCATGCCCTGACATCGCATCTACAAGCTGATCGATTCTCGGAAGAGGGAAACTATCTCTAGGACATGCTTTGTTGAGATCGGTGAAATCAATACAGGTCCTCCACTTCCCATTAGGTTTTTTTACCAAGACCAAATTTGCAAGCCAGTCAGGGTAGAAAGACTCTCTTATGAACCCAATTTCGAGTAACTTCTCCACCTCTTCTTTTAATGCGACGTAGCGTTCTGGATTCATGGCCCTTTTTTTCTGTCATACTGGCTTCTTTGTAGGATCTATGTTAAGATGGTGGGATATGATCCTTGAATCAATCCCTACCATATCTGAATGCTGCCATGCGAAGACATCCAAATTAGACTTCAGAAAAGCGATCAATGAAGCTCGCACAGGTCCTTGAACCTCCGTTCTAATCTTTAAAGTCCTAGAAGACAGATCGAATGATAAATCCTCCAGGTCTTCAACGGGTCCAGTTCTGACTTCTTCATCAATTTCTCGAGGATCGAAGTCTTCACTGGTCGTTTCGATTGATGCTTTCACTGTCGGTTCGACTGACGCTTTATCTGACGATCTGACTGGAGCTTCGCTCGCTGCCTCGACTGACACTTTGCCCGCTGCCACGACTGACGCTTTGTCCAACAGGTGGACCATCATTGTGTGAGATGTCACATCCTTTGCTGCAAGTTTAAGCGAGTTATTATAACATGTCCTCGCATCATATTGATTTCCTCGCACCTCGCCTACCCTGTGTTGGGTCGGGAACTTCATTGTTAGATGGTAAATCGAGGTGACAGCTCGAAGTTCCCTTAATGTTGGTCTTCCTAGCACAGCATTGAAGGCAGAAGGGCAATCATCCACCAAAAACTGGGTCATTATCGATGAAACCCTTGGATAAGTCCCAACGCTGACCATCAGTTCAATCATGCCCATAGGCATCAGGCTGTCACCAGTGAAACCATAGAGTGGAGTGGCGGCAGGCTTCAGGTCGCTCTCATTCAACCCCATCTTCTTAAAGGCATCGAAGTACAGGATGTCCACAACACTCCCGTTATCGACCAATACTCGCCACAACTGTGTGCTCCCACAGTTAATTTTTATGACCAGCACGTCATTATGCGGATAATGGACTTCCCTTGCATCTTGCTCTGTGAAGGTAATGTCCATTTCCGGTACTCGTTGAAGCTTGCGTGGTCACTGCTCAAGATGCATGACGTTGGTTAACGGCTGCTGTCGAGCTTCTCGCGCATATCTGTCCTGTGCTCTTTTGGAATCTCCTCCAATGTGCGGTCTTCCGTAAATAGTTCGCATCTCACGTTGAATTTCTGGAGGTCACTGTTGGTCTTCTTCTCGCCTTTCGTCGCTCTGCCTAGTGTACTGCCGCAATCGCCCCTCTCTAATCAAACTTTCAATTTCATCCTTCATGGCAGAGCAATTATTAGTATCATGCACAATATCATTGTGATATCGGCAAAACTTATTGGGGTCGCACTTTGTCCTGTCCCGCTTCATTGGTTCTGGTTGTCGGAATCGCTCCTTCTGGTTTGTGACTGCATAGATATGATCTATGGGCGCGTTCAATTCAGTATGATTGTTAAACCTCATGGGAGCTCTTGAAATCTCCTGCCTCTTGGGTCTAGGCTGATTCTCATTCGTCTGTTCATTATTCCTCTTGTTTTTCTTATTACCGTTTTTGTTGGTAATGACCGCATCTTTAGTCGCATCTATCCTTCCTTCTTTTTTAGTCTTTCGAAGATTCTCGCACGAAGATTCTAAACTCAGATGCCGACCAACTCTTCGGTAAAAGTCTTCAAGAGTTCTACACTCTCGCTCAAGTAATTCCTCACAGAGTTTAGTTTCTGGTCACACCCCAGCCATCATGAGAGTTAAAACTCCTCCTTCAGGTGGGTTGTTGACCTTTGCTAACTCTGAGGTGAATCGATTGAGATAAGACCGTAGAGTCTCCTCTAGACCTTGTCAGATCGCAGACAGACTAATAAGCGGAACAGTGAAATTCTTTGCAGCTTGAAACTGTCTCAAGAACACCGTCTGTAATTATTGCCAGGACGAAATTGAGTCGGATTTGAGTCCTCAGAACCACTTCTTCGCTGCTCCCGAGAGTGTTACAGTGAAACATCTGCAACGTGCATGATCACTAACCCGATGTAGTTCCATCAAGTCACTGAAGTGATCCATATGGTCCTGTAGATCAGTTTTCCCATCAAAAGTGTTAATGGTGGGAATTCTGAATCTAGTGGGAAGGGCTGCAGCTCGAACTTTCTCGTAAATGGTGACTGACGATACCCATCAGCGAGCTTATCGTCTCAACCAGCAAGTGCGTCTAATGCGATCCTTAAATTGTGAACATTGACGTTCAGAGGGAAAGCATCATTCCTCGCTGGCAGCACAGGCGACCTTCGTTCGTTATCCTGACGCATGGCGGGTTGGTCAGGTAGAGTCTTCTACGATCTGTGAGAGGAATCCAGTGAAATAGTGCGACGAGACCGACTTTGGTCGTTGTGATGCGATACGGATCGATCATGACTACGTCGTCGCTCCAAATACTGTCTTAGGTCTGCAGGATCTTGTCTCGACCCTCTGCTGATTCTTTCGAAGACACTTCTCGATGGTCGTCCTTGTTCGCCACTCAAATGATCTTGACTATTAGTGGATTTATGAGAAGGTTGTACACGATCACGATTCGTACTTGAACTATCCGTACCAGATTCTAGAGGCAAGTTTGCGACCTTACCTTTCCCTTTGGAGATACGATCTTCATGACGCTCTTGCTGAGTTCTTGGCTGGCCGCGTCTTCTCGTCTCTAAGATCTATATTCCTTTCTCAGGTAATTGAGCAGGACGTTCTTTGGGACGTTCGTGCCCTAGCAAGTCATCGCAGAGTGTCATTGATCTGGTTAGTGACTTGCTGAAGGTTCACCAGCGTCTCCTCCATACGATCCTGTCTCTGGAAAAGGTTTTCTGTTGCAGTCATAGTAGGCTAGTTCGGAGCAGGGTCTGCATGTGTAGTAGCAGTACTTTGAGGTTAGTTTTGGCTAGTTCCGGTGACTCTGGTAGTGTTTCTAGTATTTGCCATTATTAAAAAAGTAGAATTTGACAAACTTTTCCGCCGGAATAGCTCTCTTTCTAGCGCCAATTGTTGATAGAGGTTTTATCAACAATAAATTTAGAAAAAATTAAGAGATGTGGCTTGTATGAATTGGGTTATTTATTAAAACAAATAAAGAGACAAAGGATTTTATAGTGGTTCAGCCCCAAAAAAAGATGAGCTTACGTCCACTGTTCTTCACTATTTTATGGAGAATTACAAGCACAGTTACAATTGTCTCGTCTGGAAATCTCTCTCAAATCGGAAGTCAAGAGTTTTTAAATCAGAAAATCGGGATATTGGAAAATTGGAGTCCCCCCTCTGAAACATCGAGTCCCCTTTATATAGGTGAGGGTAACCCAATGTTCCTAATTATAAAAACGGGTAACTTATACAATCGGGTAATACAATTCGAGTAACAACATAATTGGATAACCACTCAAAATGGGTAACTAGTTGATCATAAATAGAGGACTTCTGTTTCCCTTTCCTTGCAGGTTTCCTGTTTGACGAAGCATAGACTTGTTTCCCTTTTCTTTCGGAAGAGGTCGCTCACAACCTATACAGAGAAAATCGCACATAACTTATGCAAAAGAGGTCATACGACTACACGGAGGAGGTCGCATATAACCTAAGCGAAAGAGGTCGCACATATCCAATACGGAGGAGGTCGAACTTAACCCTTACTCATGTGACCTTAGGATTTTAGAGCGCACAACAACATGTATTTACGGTCTCGTTTGGCAGATCTAAACTCTTATGTATTTATCAAATCACACGTATAGTTTTGTTAGATTATTAGATCATACGATTTGTTATGATTGATCAAAATCGTCCAAACCGCACTTACACTTTGCAGTTCAGTCTGAACAGGTTTCATGATTTGAGTATTGGGTTTTTATAACGACAGACTTAGGTTTTGATAGATTGGGCCTTCGCTATTCAAGCTTTATTTAAAAGAATAATAAAAAATCACTTTTAAAATAAAGAAAAAAAATATATCACATCTTTTACAACTTAATTGAAAGTCTAAAAATTAAACCAAAAATAATTATTTACTATCATCTAAAATATTTATCATAAAAATTATAACAAAAATATACATATTATAAATATTTCGGCTAGTTTAGCTTGAAGCCGACCGTATTCATCAAAAACTACAAAATGGCATTGTATATATCGATTCAATATTTTTCTAAACCATGATTGGTCGTAGATTGAAAAAAATCATTGATTTTATTGCGGTTTAATTCAGTCCGATTGGTTTTCATAGTATACTGATTATTTTGAACGCCCCTAGTTAATGTATCAATTGATAACACGGACGTTTAGAGCATAAGATTTGATATCAATAGTGTACTCATTCTAACCATATCTCAAGCAACTCTAGCATTTTATTACTCATTGAGTTACATGTTTTTTTAATTTTTTTTAATGGCATTTCATGAGTTCTATTTTTATACTAATAACTAAGGTTGGTAATTAGATATCTATGGAAAGCTACATTATTATTACAAGTAGTGGTAGTAGTATTTTGTCTATCAATGTAGAATGGCAACGAGGTACATCAGGATGCTTTTTTAATTACCGTCCTCACTTCTAAGACCAATCATAATACCATATCCGTCTCATTAATAATTCTTTTAGATACAAGTACGGTGCAAGTAATAACTAACGGATAAGGAAAAAAATCATAGTTATTTATTATTCATTGATGGATAAAATAAGAAAAAAAAATAAAGATAAAAATACTAATTTTTTTTGATAAGTTACAAAAAATTAAACACAATAATATACGAAATAACTTTCAACTCTAAAATTCAAATATATATAAATTCATATAATTCTCCAAAATCATTATTTTATTAAATATATATAAATATAAGTAGTGTAAAATTAAATAACTATAAATACTATTTTTTTATGTGAATATATATAAATATATATTTAAACAGGTATGGTGTAGATTATATCATCTCCGCATCGTATAGGCAAATTAATGATGCGATTATTATTCGTCTCAATTATTTTTTCTACTTGAGCGATTTTTTCTTTTCTTGTTCGAATCGGATAACAACGAATCCTCGTAATTATGTGTTATATTATCATTCCTAAACAAAAATTAGAAAAATTAAAGGGCCCTGTAAACTTACGCAGTGGAAACAGGAATTAGGAAGTTGATAATAACGAACGAACTAGAAGTAGGGACCTCACCCGAGGATCGATTTGAAAATGATGAGTAAACAAGCTAATTGATTAACCATGTCTTATCTCATAATTCAGATGTAAGAATAAATTAATGCTCAAAAGCATCATTATTTAATTCATTGCAAATTTTCATGCAAACAAATTAAGTAGAAAACTCTTTATTACTCATTAGTCATTAGGGAATCTAGCTAGCAACTCGCTTATCCACATGGCAACATTCCGAACCTTATTTTTTTTTTTTTTTGAGACAAACATTCTAATCTCTAAACCTGATTTCATGTTGAAATTAGGTGATTCTCAAAAGTTGAACAGAAAAGGAGGGAACGGAAGGCTTAGATATTCAAGTTTGGAAAAGCAGCCGCTAGCCACCGTAGGCCATTGCCGTATCTCACCAAAGTCAAGCAATATTGTTTATTTTGCCCTCACAAACGGCTATATAAAATATGCCTTTTGTCCTTTTTCCTTTGTCATTTCATTTTTTATTTTATTTTTGGATCGAAATTGAAAAATTGATTTTCACAACGCATTATTTCTACATGTACGTGGAGGCTGGCCGGACCTTTTGGGTTTACCCTTTTGGTTAGAAGTTAGTTGGAAATTCAACTTAAAGGGATTTGCCAAAATATATATTATTTAAATAAGAAGAACCATAAAAGTCGCAACCCCACAGCGGAACTATGGAAAGGTGCATGTAATTTCTCAGGCAAATTATCGTTTAACGCTTGAAAAGAAAAATTATTGTCATTTTTTGCAACGTCAATGCAATATTTAACTTGACTTTTTTGAACATATTTTTTTGAATTTTACACTTGTCATATGGTTGAATATCTGTATAATTAGTTATATTTTAATAAAAAATATCAATTATTAATATTTGTCTCGTAAGAAAATTGTATTTACATATTTCTCTCTTATGTAGACTTATTTTAGTGAAGATCGATAATTAGGTGATTGCTAATATTAATTATGTAAATATTTTTAGTAATAATCAATCTTGATTTTAGTCAATCAGATTTTATTTATTAGGTTAATTCTATCTAATTGTTTTGACAACTTACATTTTTATAGAAATTACTTTATAGTATAAGAGTGTAAAAGCTTATCTCTTGAATTGTTGTTTCCTTATTTATTTTTAGTTGATTCTTTTTATGTGTAAATACTTTTTATTTCATTGATTTGTATAAAAAAGCAGAAATTTTATTTCAGGTAACAAATCAACATTTTTTCTAAAAATGTTACAAATCTGGCTGTTTAAACAAGATTGATATTGTAACATCATCATGCAGAATCAACAATAATTTCATATCAGTCTTGATTGCAAAAATCTTATCTTTTACTGATCTAATTAGTTTTAAATCATCATTTATGATAATTAAAACGTGTCTTACACATTACTAAAGATTGGAAAACCTGAAGCACTATAAATAGGAGTCTAGGTTAGAGTCCTTGGTGTGCCATGTATGTTCAAGATTGTCATTAGAGCAATACTTTATTAAATTTGTCTATACTATGTGATACGAACTACACCAATAACGTGACGAAACCCGATACCAAATCTGGAAACACAATTCTAAGATCTTTCAAGTTTGATGGAAACCGCGACCCGTTGCTTAGCAAAGCAAAAACCTTGGTATGGTGAAGACGCCACAAACGGGGATGGATAATCCGCTTGATAAGTTAGTTTGAACGCTACAAGGAATCTTTTGATAAGTTCTGAAAAAAAAGGTTTCTTCAAGGACTCAAGAAGAAAATT